>OZ059800.1:14392545-14514946 GCA_964057025.1 Standfussiana lucernea
GGTACATCCACCTTATGCTTCTGATGTCGAGAAATATGCAACTTAGAATCGTCGAAATATGCATGCAAATGTCTGTTCATGTCTGGGTAGGTTCCTGAAGATTTTTTGGAGAACGAAAAAATAAAAGCCATAAGTATGTTTACACGTTACTGTTATTTATTATAATGTCTGCGTCAGGATGGCTGGACCAAGAGAGATTTTAGAGGTTTGAGCAATACCAAGCTTTTATACCTATTTTATACTATTTGGTACCAGACATCAAAAAACTAGTACCTCGCTAAAGAGGGAAAACTATTACGAGGAAAGTGGCCAGCCATTCTGACTTCAGAATGGCTGGCCACTTTCCTCGTAATAGTTTTCCCTCTTTAGCGAGGGTACTAGTTTTTTGATGTCTGGTACCAAATAGTATAAAATAGGTATAAAAGCTTGGTATTGCTCAAACCTCTAAAATCTCTCTTGGTCCAGCCATCCTGACGCAGACATTATAATAAATAACAGTAACGTGTAAACATACTTATGGCTTTTATTTTTTCGTTCTCCAAAAAATCTTCAGGAACCTACCCAGACATGAACAGACATTTGCATGCATATTTCGACGATTCTAAGTTGCATATTTCTCGACATCAGAAGCATAAGATCAGATGTACAAACTCTCCGTATTGGTACATCCGACCTTATGCTTCTGATGTCGAGAAATATGCAACTTAGAATCGTCGAAATATGCATGCAAATGTCTGTTCATGTCTGGGTAGGTTCCTGAAGATTTTTTGGAGAACGAAAAAATAAAAGCCATAAGTATGTTTACACGTTACTGTTATTTATTATAATGTCTGCGTCAGGATGGCTGGACCAAGAGAGATTTTAGAGGTTTGAGCAATACCAAGCTTTTATACCTATTTTATACTATTTGGTACCAGACATCAAAAAACTAGTACCTCGCTAAAGAGGGAAAACTATTACGAGGAAAGTGGCCAGCCATTCTGAAGTCAGAATGGCTGGCCACTTTCCTCGTAATAGTTTTCCCTCTTTAGCGAGGTACTAGTTTTTTGATGTCTGGTACCAAATAGTATAAAATAGGTATAAAAGCTTGGTATTGCTCAAACCTCTAAAATCTCTCTTGGTCCAGCCATCCTGACGCAGACATTATAATAAATAACAGTAACGTGTAAACATACTTATGGCTTTTATTTTTTCGTTCTCCAAAAAATCTTCAGGAACCTACCCAGACATGAACAGACATTTGCATGCATATTTCGACGATTCTAAGTTGCATATTTCTCGACATCAGAAGCATAAGGTCGGATGTACCAATACGGAGAGTTTGTACATCTGATCTTATGCTTCTCAGCATAAGGTAAGACTTTCAAATACAGAGATTTTAAACATCCGACCCTATGCTTCTGTCTCTAATTATGACAGAGCTCAAAATTACAACCTTTCAGGGTCCTTTTTTAACCGACTTCTAAAAAAGGAGGAGGTTCTCAATTCGGTTGTATGTTTTTTTTTTTTTTGTTTTTTTTTTTTTTTTGTTTTTGTTACCTCATATCTCCGTCATTTATGAACCGATTTGAAAAATTCTCCTTTTATCTGAATGGATCTACTTCCTGATTGGTCCCATAGAAATTTCATCGAAATCGGTTCAGTAGTTTGGTTTTGAAATCAAAATAGCTGGAAACAATATGTCATCCAAGTAAAAGAAATTGCGAAATTGATACTTGACAAGGATTTGTGTGTGATGCGATAACTAAAAAGGGTAAAATAAAAACTTTTTTGCAAAAAAAAACCGACTTCCAAAGAAAACACTAAAAAAGTGGAAAATAACTTTAATTTCAGAAGTCGGTGGCAAAAAAGTCAATGAAACAAACAATAGTCACCGACTTCCGAAAGTAAAGTTATTTTCCACTTTTTTAGTGTTTTCTTTGGAAGTCGGTTTTTTTTTGCAAAAAAGTTTTTTATTACAAACGGTCACTCAAAAACAACTTAGAATGCTTAGAGCTAAATTCGATAGTTGAGTTAGTGGGTAACAAAGTGGGTAGGTACATGTTGAGAAGTTTCAAAGTAAAACATACTGTATATCTCAAGTTTTTATTATAAGTTACATTATTTCCACTCAGATCTTCGTTATAAAAATATTGATACATCAAATCAGTCGTTATAAATACCTTATAACACACAAAATTATCACATAGGAAGACGATATTACAAAGGAAGATTAGAAGAGGAAAAGTAAAATTGCCCGCAATGATTTTTTTTACGAGATTCTGTGCCTATGAATTCCTCCTAAAACTTTGTATAATTAAATAAATTAAAATCTCCATTAGTTTAAGGCAGAAGAACCAGAACAGGGAATAACTTCGTTAACCCAGATACTCTCTCAAGGAGTTAAGAACAGACCGTATACATAAAATGTGACACTAATACTTCTAGTCATACCATGAGTTTATAATACTATTAGGTCATAAAAATGGTAGCCTGTTTAGCAACCGTGGTCGCAAAGACGACTTAAAGTGCTGCATGTTTTGGCGCGTGGCCATAGATAGTCGGTAATAACGCCGCCATCATGTTTTTTTTAAATACAATTTCCATAGACAATGTTACTGTTTTTTTTTGCAACAGCCGTTGAGGACTATTCTTCCAGCGTCATGTAGTGACAGCAGCGCAGCAAGGGACCCGTCGAACTTTGTGAGATTGTTAGCTTCTGATAATTTTGATTGAAGTTCACACCAAATGAAAAACTTACATAAACTCACGCTTTTTCCCATGGAGGTAGGCAGAAACTACAGAACCACCTGCGCTGAGATCCTCACATACTTCTTTCGCCTCGTCCACGTTCATACATCTGGTCATATATGCACTATTGTTGCGAGAAAACACTTCCTCAATCAACAATATTCGTCGTCATTCGTCAACTTCACCGTTCTACCAAACATTAACATCCCAAGCAATGTGTATAAAAATTATATGGGTCCACCGCGCGAGCCGCCTCTAAAAAATGAAAAGCAGAACAAGAATACATTTGAAAAAAAAAAAACAGCCCAATTGAGAACCTCCTCCGTTTTAGAAGTCGGAACCCTTGCACCAAAAGAATCATGCTGCACTATACCGACCACAGTTGTTAGGCAGTGGCTTATCAAAGTCAAGGTATCATTCAACTTTATAAGACATCTAGGGACATCCGGTGAACGTGTGTCGTGTCGAATACCCAAGCTTACCCTTTTGACCGCTTCAGCCAGTGACCAACGACTTCAAACTATGTGCTTCACAATCTAATAGCATCATTAAACAATTAATATGTCTTCTTATTACAATATAATAGTCGTTAACATGATTTATTGAGTGTTGTGCTTATTCGGTTTTAATTTGCAGATATAGGTATGGACGGAAGACGTAAAAGGATCGTCGGAAGATCTTAGATGAGATATATTATTCGTAATATGATCATGACAATGACATCACGCTTGTAATCTCCGAAGGGTTAGGTAGAGGTGTACCCTTTAGTGCACCCGCATTTCACCAATTATGTTCAAAAGCCAGGTATAAAGAGCGAGCCTATTGCCATCGACTGGGCACAAAGCTAGACTCCAGAATACTTATAAAAAATATCTGGTCGAAAACGCAGTAACACTCGAATTGAACCCAGGACCTCCTCATGCTCAGCAGTGGTGCT
The DNA here is from genome assembly GCA_964057025.1 of Standfussiana lucernea. Taxonomy (NCBI): domain Eukaryota; kingdom Metazoa; phylum Arthropoda; class Insecta; order Lepidoptera; family Noctuidae; genus Standfussiana; species Standfussiana lucernea. The sequence goes on from OZ059800.1 coordinate 14,396,213, forward strand.
TGCGACCACACAGAAACTTTTTTGCAAAAAAAAACCGACTTCCAAAAAAAACACTAAAAAAGTGGAAAATAACTTTACTTTCGGAAGTCGGTGACTATTGTTTGTTTCATTGACTTTTTACCACCGACATCCGAAAGTAGTTAGTGTTTTTTTTGGAAGTCGGTTTATTTTTGCAAAAATGTATGTGTGTATCACGCACAAATCCTTGTCAAGGATCAATTTCGCAATTTCTTTTACTTGGATGTCATTTTTTTCCAGTTATTTTGATTTCAAAACCAAACTGCTGAATCGATTTTGATGAAATTTCTATGGGACCAATCGGGAAGTAAATCCATTCAGATAAAAGAAGAATTTTTCAAATCGGTTCATAAATGACGGAGATATGAGGTAACAAAAAGAAAAAAAAAAACACAACCGAATTGAGAACCTCCTCCTTTTTTTGAAGTCGGTTAAAAAAACGAGGCAGTTTAAGAGATATGCAAACCTGCATAAAACCATATGAAGAATGGAAAAATAAACAGTAACCCTATAAAAGGAAACTTGATTTCTATCTACCCTTTATGGATAAAAAGATAAAATTATCGACAACATCCATATCATCTTTATAACCATATATTTTGCACCAATCTCGAAAGAGACCATTACGAAGACGATGGCTTGCCAAAATATCGTTGACTTTTGGAAATACGCTACATTACATCAGACTTTCACACACCTAAATTACCAATTAGATGGTGTTCTCAACTGGTTTACGATACGACTATTCCTCAACTAGGTATGTCAGTTTCAGTACTTATGCACCGCACCAACCTATGACAGATCAGCTATCTCAAATCAGCTGATATGGTTACCTTGACAGTTTTTCCTTCAATCAATAACATTCCCTGAGATCCTATCAAGATCTTTCACTTTTTCTTAATAGTACTCTTACAGCGACCACACAAAGCTTGTTCAGTCTTCACTTTTCTAAAATTTATGTTAAACTCTTGCCTAAATATCTTCCTATACATTGATTCCTTTACAGGCACAATATTCTCTTTATTGCATTCACTAAAATACATATTGTACATGTGTTTGACACTTAGACTGGGATCTAAGTATTGTTTTTTCTTTGAATACTGTATGACAGGCTTTGATTCCACCGTTGTGTAAGACAATATGTGCTTTCTCACTCTATCTTTCGATTCAGAAGGTAATGAGTGTGTGCTAGCCTTAGAATGTCCCCTGCCATCGGGTTTCGGCATATTCAAGTCTGTTTTCCCCATATGTACATTATAAACTGGCTTTTGAGATATAGCTAGTGTCCCTAAGTAGAAATTTTTACAAACTGTATGTCGTTCAGACTTCAAGTGGAAGAAATATTTAAATGTGTATTTCCTTTTATGATTACTAGACATTTTATTGTGCTTTATGTATGTTCTTTCAGTGGTACTTAGTAGGAAATACTTCTTATCATTTGCGTTGAGGGAGTAGAATGCTTTGAAGATATGTTCACGGTCATCATCATTGATTTTTTCGTTGCATTTATACTTGCAACTCTTTATGCAGTCTTTAGTGTTTTGTATCTGTCTTTCAGGCACAAATTTTCCTCTCCTGCTGATATAGGCTTCTCCTCGTTGGTGTTTCAGCTTGCGTACATTGCATGCCCAGGTGTTGGGGTCTGGTATTTGGCTGCGAGATCTCTTCTTTTGAGGCTCTGCTGGTTCTGTTTGAGATGTGTCTGTTTCGCATCTAGAAAAAAGAATTTGTTGTCATTAAAATAACAATAAATTAAATAGGGTTAATTATAATCAGGTATTAGGGTGTACAATATTTCATGAATAAGATGAGAATTATTTTTACACCCTTCAGTGGAGTGTTTTGTCAAATGTTTAAGACCGCATTGTACATAATATGTATATTACATACAGGGTGCAAACTTTCAGCAGGGCAATAAGGGAAACTACCTTAACTGTTGCAGCTACATGCAAATGGTCACAGGAAAAAATTGTGTAAAATTTTCATACAAAATGTATGGGAAATTTTTTATTCAATTTCTGATTTAGTACTCCAACCTTGGTTGGCCCCATAGAAGTTTTTGATTAGTAGGTATTAGACAAAGGATCGATTGGCATAAAAAAAAAAGAAATGTGTTAAATGGCAATTTTTTGCTAACTACATTTTAAGAAAATCTGTGAAATTCACGAAAAATTATGGAAAACCATTTTCGTGTAGCTACATCGGTGAGTTACTTACTGCCTGCGGAAATTTTCTACCCTGTATATGTATATACCCACCTATCAAATGCATAGGTACAGCATTTGATATACCTGAGGACAGGTTAAATTTAAACGTAGAACCAAATTCAAATATACTCACTCATTATCCTTATCCCTCAACTGCACTTCAGGCTCAAGCTTAGCTATAAAACACTGCTCTTTCGGATACTCATACTGCCTATAGTACGAGTGCACCCCTGTTATCATATGCTGCGGCACTATCATGTGTGAAGCAATCTGTAGAGATTGAGTCATGTCTGAACTCTGCAGCACCTGAGATTGGATTTGTCCCTGCAGAGGCTGGAGACTCTGCAGTCCTTGCTGACAAGACATGACTATCTGATTCTGTGACATTTGTATCTGGCTCTGTATTTCGGTAACATGGTGAGATGTTACTGGTAGGTGTATTGACTCTGATGTGATTGTCTGCTGGTACGTGACTTTGCCCTGTGATGTTGGCAGTCCTGGGTGCGATATGTGGATGATCTGAGGGCTCTGGATTTTGGGGTTTGAAACAGAAGGTTGGTACACTTGAACGAGATGTGGTATGGAAGCCTGCTGTAGTTGTTCCATGGTTTAAATCTGGAATGTTAGAAGGAAAATAAGTAAATTAAAGTAAACAAGACAAAGTTGCTAATTTGATCAAGATATTTTTTTATAATTCTTCATGCTTAGCTCCGTAACTTTGAATTTATCATAAATAATATGTTAAACAAACAAAAGTACCTATTATTTAAATAAAATTTAACAATCAGCTGCAAATACCACTAAAAGTTAGAAAAACAATAACAAAACAAAATCTTTTTGAATAATTGATATTAATAATAAATTCATCTTCATGCTCTGTTCTTGAACGGGTCAGCAGCAATACAAGCTAAAATATAAATTATTCAAATCATCCTAAGTAAGCAAGTATCAAGTATTTTACTTGTCTGATTCATATTCATTGGTACACGGAATGATTTATGATTGATACCTACTTCGAAATACTGTGAAACGGTAAATAGAAATACAGACAAATTCAGCAGATTTTCCACTACTTGCAAAGTTTTCAGTAAGTATGCCACAGTTCCATCTTACTTCAGGTAAACAAGACAACATGGATGAATTCAATGACTGATGCAACTTCGGCACATCAAGAAGCGTTGATCAGTTTCGCGTCAACAAACAGTACCCTTTCTCTGTCTCTCAAACGTAAAGCAACAAAGATAAAAGATTTAACCATGATAAAAGTCACAATTTCGCAAATCTAAATATGGACATGGAACGCACGCAGCTGTCACTAGTGTTGTCAACGTGTTTTCATAAACCGATATCTTATTTATTTTTCGGTTTTCTCCTATTCGACTTTATATTTGAAAATATTTTATTTTATTATTAGTGCATACAGTAGACAACATAGGAAAATAACATTGTAAGATTTGAGTACAAAAGTAAAGGCTTGTTTCTTGAGAAAATGTTCAGCCTGTTACATGTTACAGGTACTAACACCACAACAAATTTCGATAAAAAGGCAAAACATTCACATTATTTTCAACACAATTAGGATTTGAGGAACTAAATAATATTTTACTTTGATCCAGTAAAATATTATTTAGTTCCTCAAAGAATCTTTCGTGGGTTAAATTAAATTATGCAGGATATGGCTCACTAACTTTCTTTACGTTCCGAGTCCCCAGTTTGTGGAGATTGGATTTTCTCCCGGCGACTTGGATCCGAAGACTATTTAGAAATTTTCAAGTTAGTCAATCAGGTTACTCATGCCCAAGTATAAGGCTATGTCAGGGGTTGTAAGCAGCTCCCGCCAGAGGTCACATCTTGCTGTGGAGGTTTCTATTTGCTAAACAAGCTGCGCCCACACCACACTCAAACATTTATGGCCTTTCAGCTTTTGCATTAGACTATCAAACCAATATCTAGGTACCATCTGAAATTCTCAGTTATCGAAGTTTAGTGTAGGTACAATTGAAGCCAGTTGGTCACTGGCAATGAAAAAGATAGCAAGTAAAGGTCAGTTTCCAACAAGCGGAAAATTCCTCGCGCATACTCGGGAATCCTCTTGGCCGCTGTTCTCATCAAGAACAAAAGTGCGCTTGGGACGTGCGACGCTCCGCGAAAGATCAACAGAATGTTCGAGGTAATGCGCTGCACTCGCAGGGGTTGCCTCATTCGTACTGTTAGTTAACAAAGACGTGACGTGAGCGCTTGTTGAAATTATACACTGGGATTTGGTTGTTATTGCACTATTGGCAGAGAAAGAAGGAAAGAGAAAAATTTAGCGGGCACCTCCGGCTCCTGTGTGCTCGCGCAGCCTCGAAGACGCTTGGACGGGTGCGCGGATATCCGCGACTGGGTGCTCGTGCATCCTCGAGCACGCGCGTGGAGACGCTTAATGTCTACGTCGAATTTTATACTTAAAGGCAATGCTGATAAAGTTCTTTGTCCAGAGACATCAAAGCGAGAGACACCAAGCGAAAATATCCTCGCGCACTTTGCGCGATGATATTTTCGCTTGGTGGTGAACTGGTGACCCAAACCCGAGCAGGTCAGGTAACGGTCAACAGGTAGGTGTTGCAAAGAAAATTCAAATATAATAAACATAATTTATGCAAGTGTCAACAAAAATAACATTCATTTCTACTAAACTATGTATCTAACAACAACAAATGTAAATTAGTACAAAAATACCTACAGCATTTACTATGTTTGGTAAATAAATGCTTTAGCAGCCCTATCATATCATAGGTACTAAGTAAATAATAAGTGCTTCGAGTTAAACTTTATTAATGAATATAAAATTATCTTATAAATTATTGTATTGGTTTACCATTGCATCTAACATTAATTAGCTTTTATTAAAGGCACTGTTATCACAAAACTATTAGCTAAATTCGCTTAACAATACAATTTAGAAAATTATATATGGAGATTTAGGCAATGAAGTTGGTACAGTTAAAGAGATAAAGGACGTGTAGGCTACGGGTTGCGCCTTATCTAGCAGTACGGAGTAGCATATTTCCATGCTCCAATCCTTTTCTGTCGCTCAGAACCGTCATTTGCTAAAGCGAGAAACACAAAAATGCGATTCCTTGCTGCTAAATGACGTGCAACCCTTATTTGTTACCAGTTCTATTGAATGTTGCGCGTTTACCGAATAATCCAGTCTTTTATTTAGCACATTTTAACAAACATATTAAAAAAAAATATGTGTACCTACCTATACGTACCTATGGTATACCTACCTAACTCTTTTGCTAACTGTACGTATCCGTAAAATAGTTTAATTACAAAAATCAACTTTACTATCAATAGTTGTGAATTATAATTTAAGTATCTAATATTCTAATTAATACCCCATCTAAAATAACTTGCCAATAGCATGGCAACACAAAAATGTGACCTTATACAATATCTTTTTCCAATTAATGGTCTATTTTTTATATCTAGCTAGATTCAATTGTGAAGGTAACAGATTCTACTCTTGAAGTTAGACCATTTGATGAGTTATTTTTAAAACAAAAAATTAGTAGTTAAAGTACAGTCTAAATAAAATTATAAACGAGACAGTTTGAAAAAATAAATGTTTAAAAATAAATGCTTCGTCTCTTTAGGTCAACTGAAAGACAATCTTATCGACCAAGTTATTTTAAACAAGATTATTTGTGCTCAAACAGTTTGTGCTACACAACCTTCTGTTACTATTTGTGCGTGCATTTGTCATTATGTTCTACCTAGTTGAACTTTTTCTCCAGAAAGTGGAATACGTAATCGTATACCACCAACATGATAGCACCTCCAGGACCCAGTCGCATGACTTTGGGTAGCAGTCCTTTGTATAACGCGCGGAATCTGAAAAGAAAAACAAGGCTTTTAGTTTTCATACCATTTTTTTTTGTTGAAACCCTTTGATTACTATGTTTAGGCCCATGTGATAGGGGGCGTGCCTTAAGCCATCAACTGAGCACAACTCCAGACTCCGTGACTGCTACTGAGAAATTCCTGACGGAAAGACCCAATAACACTTTGCACGACCTGAGAATCGAACCCAGGAGCTCAGGCTAAGCTGTCGCATCACTAATCACTACATAGTATAAAACAAAGTAGCTTCCCTCTTTCTGTCTGTCAATATGTATGCTTAGATCTTTAGAACTACGCAACGGATTTTGATGCGATTTTTTTAATAGATAGAGTGATTCAAGAGGAAGGCTTATATGTATAATACATGCATATTATAGTAGAGACAACATTAGTATCTACATTGCATCCGTGCGAAGCCGGGGCGGGTCGCTAGTTTGTGACTAAAGTAAAACCTGTTTTTTCCGGGTTTTACTATGGAACCGAAACCGGGTTTTGCATGCCCTACTTGTGACCGCTGGACCAACAAGAAATATGTTTCATAACCTTATATAGTCGGACTGTAATAATTTATATACAAACTTTATGTAGATGTATTATATTATATTTCTACATGGTGGAAGGGACAGCGACGCTAAGCCGGTAACCACGTGTTCAGTACACCATTCTGAACCCCCCCCTAAATTTTTCGTCGCTTATTAACCTTTTGACCGCCACGGTCGGCAATAGCCGACAAATTAAAAAGTGCTCAACAGGCCACCGTCGGCTATAGCCGACAATAAAACGACATTTTTCAAGTAGTTTTCATCTGTCGGCTATAGCAGACCGTGGCGGGCAAAAGGTTAAAAAAAATCTGCTGTTTCCTACAAAACTGCAATACCTACACGTCAAAATGTACTGAACACCAGATTTTTTTTAATAACCGACGAAAAATTTCTTGCTAACTAGGTGTCATAGTACCTACTAGCTCATTCATAATTTTACTTACTAGCTAATCATAATCTAAAATTAAATCAAATGTATTATGTGGAAGCGCACCACCTAGAAATAAATTTTTATATTTGACTACAAAATTAAATGATCATGAACCAGAGATAAACCTAGGAGACACTAGGTTTATGTCTCTTGTTTTGTACTTTATATTTATCTGGTGTGTCATTTTTAAACAAAAAGTTGATACTAAGTTAGAAAAATGGCATAAAAGTAAACACAAAAGTTACAAAAACAAGTCTAAACCGACATAAACAGCTGTCTAACCTTTTCCCAACTATATTGGGGTCGGCTTCCACTGTTCCAGTCTAACCGGATGCAGCTGAATATTAGGATTTTAAATGGAGCGACTGCTTATTTGACCTCTACAACCCAGTTAGTACTGGGTAATTCGATACCCCCCGGCAAGACTGGTTGTCAGACTTTCGGGCCACTGACTGTAACTGTAACGACTGTCAACGATCTACAACCGACAGCCGGGACCAACGACTTATCGTACTGTCTGAGGCACGGAGGAAACTCGGTATGTAATGGGTGATCAGTAGGTAACCCATCCATGGACCAACCTAGGCAAGCGCGGCTTGACGTCAAGATCGACCTGAACAGCTGTTATTATGTAGCCACGAGCTCCTCTCCTCCTCCTCCTCTGAATAATAAATATATGAAGCATTGCATTTTAAATAATTATAATAATCATAACGGCACAATGGCTAACTCATGGCTAACTGGATAATTATGTAGGTACTACCGAGTTCACTGAAGGGTTCACTGAAAGGTTGAAAAGTGGTCGATCGTCAGTGAATTCAAAACGACCGGTGTTTTTCCCTGGTTTTACTATGGGACCGAAACCGGGTTTCGATACCTTATCAGTGATACCTACTTCATAATTCGGAAACAATAGCTTGATTTTAAGCCAGCCCCCTTATTCACATTGCTTCGATTCGATTTCAGAAAGTCATAATATGTCTACCTCACTCGTTTTCTTAATGCCTGAAAAAGACAGACAATACGACTTTCCGAAATCGAAATCGAATCCAAGCGTTGTGAATAAGGGCGCAGGTGGATTATAAATTAGGATTTCTCGATAAACCTACGGCGCTTAATTTAAATGCGGCTTATGAGCACCTACCTACCGCGGTTCAGTACAGGGTACCTACACAAACTAAATATTGTTGAGTCTAAAGTTCGAACATTAGCGCCGACAATGATGTTACGACACAACGAATGCATGTTTGTGGTAACTGGGAGCTTATCATGAACACGGTATCTATTTTATTTGTATAGTGCACTTCAGGCATTTCAACATACGTGTACCTATAAAAAAATTGATGGATAAAGGAGTGGACCGTGGAATATTGGACCAGTGCAGTTACTACCGACGGCAATTGTGTTTATGTGTTACTCAGTGATTGAGCTCTGGAGGTCAGATAGTCGTTCCGTGTAAAATATTGGTATTCAGCTGTATTCGGTTAGCCACCAATTTTAGTTGGCAACCAATCCCATTGTAGTTACTTTAGGATAAGGCTAGGCAGATTGATTGATTGGACAGGGTTTGGCTGGATGTCTAGTGAACTACGGTCTCCGATTTAAATGACGTTGGGAACATACTGCTAGATGATTATTATTATATATATATTTTATTAGATGAGCTTACTCTTGACCTCAATCTTGTCCTGCGAACAGAGATGAAGTCGACGATGAAACGAGGTAATCCAAAAGAAGCCTATTAACTCGCGACTTAAATAAATTGGGGTCATATGAACTCGGGAACACCGACGCAGGCAGGCTACATCTTTTATTATGCGCACAATAAAAGATGTAGCAAAGTGAGAATGTGTGGAACATCGACGATGTATGGATAATAAACTGCAGTGCGTCTGGACTCCTGATAGAAGAAGGGAGATGGTGGAATGAGCCCGTGGAGCTCATAGGTACACTCACCGCATTACAGTCTGTAAAAGACCGACAAGCAAGCAACTTTGCGGCGGTGGGCCAGACTATGAAGCTTGGTACCCACCAGCTTATCGTCACCAATGAGCCTCTTGACTCTACGCTCAATAGAGTCGAGGGTGCCTAATTGGTATTTGGCTGAGCCATCCCAAAGGCGACAGCAATACTCCATGCCGGACCGGACTTGGGCTTTATATAAGACTAAAAGCTGTCCAGGCTTGAAGTAACGCTAAACCTTATTTAGGATACCCAGCTTTTTTGCCGCAGTTTGTGCTTTCGACTCCATGCAGCCACCGAAGTTTAGATTCACACTTAATTTCGCGCCAATAAGCTCGACGCTGTCGAGCACCTCAAATAGACAGAGACAGACATATCTGATTCATTTATTGTTTGGTTTTTCCAATCATGCAAATAGTAAGTAGGTATTATGTTTATTTATTATTTACTGTAGGGAAAATAATAGGTAACCAATTTAGTAGGTAATTTACTGAATGTAGTCAATTTGCTTTAGCCAGTACCTACTTGCTAATAATTTATTTAATGTTACAATACAAATTGGATGATGGATATAAAACCAAAAGATTCGCAAAAATGATGAGCGGTTTCTGAAACGAAAATCAACACTACATTTTCAAGCACATGTCAACAATGTTGGTTTACTGCATTTTTAATAGCCAATCGGATCACTTGACTTTATTGTGACACTTCGTTGTTTCTTCCGTTTTCTTTCCATTTCCAGAAACCAGGTGTACCTTTTACAACCTGCGACGTCGTATAGGTACTCGTGGCGCTGCGCCATTTTTTATTAGATTATTTGGCCGGCTTAACTTCCGCCATTTTATTTTATTTTCAAAATAGCGGCCACGCATTTAACCTGAATTAATTATTAGCTGACATCAATGCAAACAAATTTTGTAAGAGGCATAATCTTCTAAAGCGTCACGTTTCCGAGATATAAGCCATCAAAGTTACAATCTTTGCTATCAGTTCATCTTTGATTTTATTAGCCACTCTTAAAACGGGCTTGTCTCCACGGATCACGGCAAGTTGTATCCACTGATAACGTGATCCGTTTCCCTCAAAAAAATAATTAATGTTTCATAAAACTAGTATGAATCGATAGCTGGCATGAATACAAACAAGTTTGGAATGAGAAAATAATTATCTTCTAAAGCGTCACGTTTCCAAGATATAGGTCATCAAAGTTACAATCTTCGCCATCAGCACCACTTTGATAGCTTACATTTCGGAAATGAGGTTTCAGGTTTTATTCGCGGCCGCTATTTTTCTTGTCTTTTACAACAACTACCAGGAAGAATTGGCACAGCTTATTTTTGGCAAAAAAAAAAAAACACTATTCAAGTCATTGATTGAACAATAAGTGACCAACAAAAATTCAAAGAAACATTTCGTGAGTAAGACATTTCTTTGTTACACTTGGTTTGAGAAAGTTTACTTGGCTTCCTGCCCAGTATTCGCGCAGAGACAGTGCGCACAACGTACATGCAGATTCATATTTATAGACAGGTATTTACGGAATTTTGAGGAAATTACAGAAATTTTAAAGATGTTGTTTGGTGCCTTAACAGCAAATTTGTAGAACTAAATTGAATTTTAACTAAAATGATTAAAACTAGTTTTTGTCAGCATTTTTTGCCACGCGCGTCACATACTGTGATAAAGTCTGAGTACGGTTTCCTAGGTATTTCTGTTGAAAATTTAAATTAAGATGGTTTATTTCTACCAGGTATTTACTTTCTGACTCCAGTAATTGATTCAATTAATACGTTTGGCCTAATGAGCTTGCAAATGGAGCAGAGCTCTATTCGGTTAGAGCTCTGCTCCACTTGGTTACCGAGAGATGGTAGAAGGAGCATTGGTAGATCAACAGCCAGATGGGTGGACGGGCTATAGAGGTTAGCGGGGAAGACCTGGATTGGACTCGTACAGACCAGAGAAACTGGCACAACACGGAGTAAGCCGATACTCAGCAGTGGGTCGAACAAGTCTTCTGCTGATGATGATGACGATTGAGTCTTGACTTAAGCTCTAATCAAACCATGGACGACTACTAAAGGCCTATTTCGTGATAACACTAACACAAAAAAAAAACTCATGGTAAATTAAACCTCTTTAGTAATAAATTTCGGCACGCGCGTTGGTCGTGGAGTTGCGGACACCGGCCAGCTATACAATACAATACAATAATAATAAATTTCGGATGGGATTCCTATATAATTAAAATAAAAAAACAATTTCCCCCACCCCTCCCCTCTTCCTTGTACATTAGATGTAAGGCCCCCAGTGGTGCTGGCATACTTTATGCGGCCTTGCTCCGGCTGCGAGTCCCGGATGCGACTCTTGGCCACATCAAACGGTATGTTAATGAAGGAGCCATGGACTCCTGATGTGAATCATTACTTACCCTTCCTCTTTATACACTAGATGTAGTGCCCCAGTGGTGCTGGCATACTTGATGCGGCCCGGCTCTGGCTGCGGACCTTGGATCCGACTCTTGGCCACGTCGAACGGTATGTTGATGCAGGAGCCAAGCACTCCTGATGTGAAGCCTATGGCTAGTTTGCGCCCGAATTCTAGAAGTGGATCCTGTAATGAATAGCTAACATGAACATCATGCCTCCAATCCCCGAAGGGTTAGGCAGAGGCGTATCTACAGTACATTCACATTTCCCAGTTATGGTCGTGTAATATAGTGCGAGTGTATTGCCATTTGCCATTGACTGCCCCAGCCGAAAAAAAATGTTGATGGTAAATCTAATAACAATTTGCCAGATCTAGGAATTGAATTTAAGACTCAGGAAGACATATAGTTCCTAATTTTCATTTCCTGCTGATTTGGGTACAGTGGAATTTGCTATCTTAAAAAAATTAGATATCATTTGTTTTTGTCTTGTTTTGTTTTTACCGTCTAAAAATATGAAAATTTCTAAATAATTTTACAAACCTGATATTCTGGAATCACGCCTTTCACACTGTGATAGAATCCAAAATACACCATGTTAAAGACACCATTTCTGGCTATTGTGGCCGTAAGACCCTTATTGAGGCCCCTTTTCCCCAGACCATTGGTCCTCACAATTTCCCTGGTCACTGACCAGGTGCTGGGTAGTTCCTTTGTTTTAGCCTTGTTTGACATTAAGGTCACTTTGACTACTTCGAACGGATTGACGAGGATTGCTTCAGTAACACCTGCTCCAAGGCCTGCTAGGGCGAAGGTCTGCAATTTTTTTTTTAATTAATATTATGTTAGGTGATTTTATTGACATTGTTATGTTGTAAATACAGCTACAAGTGTAAGCGTTTATAAGTAGCCTTGATCTATTAGGATACCTTTATGCCAAAAACGTAAACAAAAAGCTCAAAATAACCTTTCTTTTAGGCATTGCTGCAATTGGGTAAAAAAGCCAAACCTATTGACACCTTGTATAATTTCAAAAAACAAGCAAATACATAAAATGGTTTTTTAACACAAAAGTAATGTTCAAATTCATGGTAGGGAAAATTATAATTTAATTATTTCCAAATTATAATATAAAATTATATTTTTATATTATAATTTGGAAAATCAATAAAAAACGAACAATAAATAAACTAGCAATTTCACTCAAATTAAACATTGTTGACTCTTAAAATGATGTGATTTTATCTTTCCCTAACTGATAGGAAATATATTTGTTTTGTGTACTTTATAAAAAAACATTACATAATATTTGAAATCTGTGTCTTTTGATACATCATATCAGTAACTTGACTCTATTTGTTTTGGCTTCTAGATAAAGTGTAAGATTTAGTCGTTTAGGTATTGAGATGTGACATTGAAAGATAAGATGTTTATATATTTAACGATAATTTGCATAATGTGCAGCCTATATTTAGGAAAAACTAATTATTTCTTTTAAACTTTTCTTTAATATTTAATTTGAGTGAAATCATATTGTTTTACATTAAAGGTAAGTAAGCTTTTAAAGTAATATTAGCAAATAAATTAACGTAAGTAGTCTCTTTATTGGTTTGGTCAAGAACTTAACATGATAAAGATATAAATTAAAGAAAAAGATAAATACAATGAATTATTGTTCTACAAGGATTTGTTAACAAATAAATAAAATAATAAAAAATAAAATATTCTTACTACAGGAGTTGGTGAAGTGGCGCCAAACAGAAAAAGCTTTTTGTACTGCTCAAAAGTAGCAAATTTCACAGCTCGCTTAGGAGTTTCAGCTAAAATAGGAGGCAATATACCCTTCCAAAATGCAGTAACTCCTTCGTATTTATACATTTTGATCATACAATCCGCTACCCCCGTGTAGTAGTGAGGATCAGAGCGCGCTAACGTGGATCTAGTGGCTTGGAGCTGCAGCCTCGTCTTCACCAGGTCTAGAGGTTGCATGATTAGCACTTCCACAAACCCTGCACTACCGCCAGCACCAATCTGCATAGCAGCCTGCTTCAGTAGCCGTTCCATGTCAGCCATTTTAACGAACACACTAAAACCGCTTTGCTTCTACACAATACACAATAATAATTATTTCGTAAAGTTTTACAATTGATCGGCCTTTCGCCGGGGCCGAATCACAAAAATAAATAAATCAGGTGTTAGATGACAGATGAATGAAACAACTGAGCTCAGTAATGCTACTAAAAAAAATCAGGTGACATTAGACGGTTTTTGGAAACAGAGTAAGAAGTGCCGCACTCTGCGTGAATAAATGGGATTTGGCAACTCAGTCGTTAGCTGTCAATGAGTCTCCAATGGAAAGTGTTGTTTCGCTGATTTCATCCATGTATCTTAGCTCAAATTTATTAATTTGTTTGTCCATATTTTAATTAGGCTAGCCTTATTGTTATTTACACATGTTTATTAAGATAAGGACTCGCTACTAATGAAGGAAGAGGCGTGAATTTAGCAAACAATCGTTGTCTATAAAGTCCATTTTCGCGTGGAATCTATCATTCAAAATGGCAGTGGTATTAACAATTTGCAGATCTGAAAAATGATTTCGTGAGTTAAAAACAGTGTCGGTGTGGGTGGATGGTGAATTAAACGCGGAAATGTGGACATAAAGTGTAAGATGGGTTCCCAGACACTAGAGATATTGCGCCAAGGTGTTTGGGCATCGTTAACTGGGGGATGGTTTTATGATCCTCATCAGAATTTGTTTTGCAACACTGTGCACCTGTATGTGTGGTTGTTCCTACTATGTTTGCCGTTTTCTATCTACCTGGTGAGTTATATTGTGATCGTACATTCATAGTTTGTAATTATATGGTTTTTTAGTGGTTATATTCAAAAGCAGGTCAGTGGCCAGATTGGTTAAGATGATTGTTATTCAGCATTGTGTCTTAGTCATTATGGTCATTGCCCTTACGAAGCCTTAGCAATAGTTAAGGCTAATCTGTTGAACACTGCACCTTCAAGGTGATTTCTGTTCTTGAAATAACTAGGACAGTTATTACTTGGACTAGTTTTTATTGTTTATCTATGAATGACATTGCGCCTTAATTGGCGTAGTTAATTCTAGTTATAATTGGTTTTTAGGTTATATTTTGTAGTGTAAACAGTTATGATAACATGACATGTTTTCATATAAAGTGCATTATAATGATGATTACAAACATTCTATCTCTTCTTATCTACAGAATCGTTTGCTAATCTATTTGTATGCTCATTAGCTAAATACCTGACAAATTCCCATAACATTGATAACACCATTTTACCTGAAATAACTACCTACCATTTAACTATAATGGATAATTGGGTATATGAGTACATCTCTGCCTAACACTTCAGGAATTACAGGGATGATGTTATGTAGAACCAAAAGAAGTAATGTTATTTTCAAATGTACTAAAACACTACTTAAAGTCTTCATAGTATTGAACTAAGATTGTATTCTCATAGACTATTCCTGTGTTAAAAGAGGCTTATTTTTAGCCAGAATTGAGAATTACTCAACTCTATAACTTTGTCTAATAATAAAACTAGAATACAGAAAGATAAAATACTGTTTTAAGCTTTAACGGTTTATAACTAAACTTAATACTTCTACTACTTACTTCTTCTACTTTGATATCTCGTAAGTGATTGTGAAAGTTTAATATACTAAGTAGTAATGCATCCTAGTACATATTGAGAATTACCCATATGTGTTTTTTTGTTAGCCTGGGTTGTTCCACTACTGCGTAAAGGAAGGCCTTTGAATAGATTATTTACATAATTATTTATCAAAAACTAGATTTCCCAATTAAGTTCTTAAAATGAAATGCATCATTTTAAAATTAAGCAGTACTTTACACTACATTACATACTTTTATCAATAATGTAAACAAGAGAAGAGAATTACAGCTCAAGGTGTCATACGAATCTGTAATAAAAACTGTATCTCTTAAGATAGTTATAAAGTTATGTTCTGACAAGGTAAATGGTTTTGTATAGTAGGATGCAGTTTGTTGTATGTATAAAGTAAGATTTACAATTTAAAAGATAGATAAATACTTGTGGCCTTGTAAGTTTGAGTATCTCATTAATCATTTGTTTACAGTATTGCAAAACATAAACTTTTAAATACTGAGAATCAAGTTAAGTGGTGTGCAATTTAAGAGTGGACAGCAGTGGTGGTGATGATAATGAACTTTAAGATACTAGATAGATAGATCTATAGAATATTCTTTATGGTGTACACCATACAAATTTCAATTTACATCATAAGAAAATAAAGTATGCAAAATACATGTGTTGGACACGGGGAGTTGCAGACACCAGCCTGTTATACAATACAATAAAACAAAAGAAAACATTTTACATCTGGGCGGCCTTATCGCTAAGCAATCTTATCAAGACAATCTTTAGATGGATTAGAGAAAGAGGGATTACTAGTTATTTAGTAAGAAAAAAATTGTATCTAAAAGTAAATAAAATTGGATATGTAACATTTATAAATCAAAACTACCACATTATTCAGAACCATTCAATTGGTTTCATCTTACAAACGGTTTCATCTGCAAATATATTTGCAACAATACAAAGTGACTCACACACAGTTTAATAATTAGTTTTAAATAAGACAAGTGTATAATTCTATTGTACTGCATTTTATTATAAAGTAGGTAGCCGACTCATTTTCCATGCCTTACTTACTTGAAATATAATATAGAAAAATACAATTGAAATGCAAAACTGCAAAAAGACATTGTGACAGTAGTGTATTGGTAACAAGAATTGTAACTTATAAGTTGCAGGTTCAAAACTAGTCAGGTATTTTAGTTTGTATAATTTATTTAATCACCACTGCTCTCAATACTGTGAAGGAAAATCATTATCATCTTTCTCTTGCCTTTTTCCCAAATTATTTGGGGTTGGCGCAGCATGTCTTCTTCCGTACTTCTCAGTTACTCGTCATCTCAAAAGTGACCTTCTTTTTAGCCATATCATCCTTCACACAGTGCATCCATCGTTTCTTTGGTCTTCCTCGATTCTTGTAGCCATCCACATTCATACTGCGTAGGAGAATATTGTGAAGAATCCGAATACAAAACAAATGAAACCTGGATACCTGATACATGGTTATTTAATATATTTATTCAAAAACTAGAATTGGCACAATAAATACAATTGAAATCTTAGAAATAATGTAGGTATAACAAAGTTCAATGCCTGTACTAGGTTTAACCTGTATCACAGGCGGCTTGTTTCTAATAACTACTATTTGGCCAATAGATTTCTTAACAATATTTAACAGTGAAAAAACAATAGTGATATAAGTTAGTATGAGTTAATATATTATGATATACTTATTATACTTAAATGCTGTTATAAGATACAAATAAAAATAATTAAGGTCATGTAAATAAAATCTCAGTAAAAAAAAATGTGGCACTTAATTGCTAATACAATTATGATTGTCAGCAGTATTAAAATTAAACAAGTAAATTTTCAAGGCTTTGTTGGCCTTTCTCGGGGAACTAGGGTGGATCGAATAAAGTTCCCACCCGTACGCAAAATACGCGCGTTGGTCGTGGAGTTGCGGACACCGGCCCGCTATACAATACAATACAATACAATAAACAAGTAAATATTGCAAAAAAAAAATACCGTCATGGCATTTTAGTTGCGGGCGACAATTTGTCGAAGTCTGGTCTAGAGTAACGAGAGTGATGCACTAGGTGCCTTCATAATCGACGGAATTTATGTATCTGTCTTCCGACATTTTTCTACCAGGGCACTTAGCGTCTCCCGTTTTGTGGTCACTGGGTTTTTTAAAACGGGAGCAGGTGGCGCATCTCGGAGTGTCAGCTTTCTTCGCGTATTCGGACAGTGACCACATGTAGAATTTACCTCTCTGCAAGATTTTACTGCATGGCCATACTGCTGGAATTTATAACACCTCTTCACCCACGTAAAGTCTCTAACAGGGCAAGATGTCCATTTTATAAAAATCTTTGATTGAGGTATCAGTATTTGTGGTTGTACCCATTCCTTGTCACAGAGAGATGGCCTGAGTTCTAGGTGTGGGAACATAGTAGTCTCATTATGCACAGTTTTACGAATAACCTGCAGCGTATTGTTTTCCTTCTGTTTAATGCGAGGCTAAATAAAAATTGTAATACCTACTCGGAAGAATTCATGATTAACTTTGAGGCAAAATTGTACACTTACCTACTTGTTTGCAAGTCTTATTTTTTTTAGTACAGTCATCAATTATCCCATTGGAGCATGTCGGATTCAATATGACACAATCATTTTGTTATGAACTGACTGGCACAAGTTTATTTTGCAACCTTCAAATGTTTTTAAACAACTTCAAAAAAAGGGGGAGGTTCTCCCTCAATTCGGTTGTATTTTTTTTTTGTATTTGTTACTTCATATCTTCGTCATTTATGAACCGATTTGAAAACTTCTTCTTTTAGATATATTTCCCGATTGGTCCCATTGAAATTTTATCAAAAACGGTTCAGTAGTTTGGTTTTTAAATCAAAATATCTGCTAAAAAGAGTAAAATATAAACTCTTTTTGCAAAAAAAGTTTTGTAACCTATTTTGATTTCAGTCCTACTTGCTCATGCAGAATGTGCTACCGCGCATCTGCAGAAGTCACTATTATGAAAAGTTTAAGTAGAGTCCATCATCAATCATTTTCTCTGTTATATTATAAAATACCAGAAAATGTTACTCCATTAAAAATATAAACTACTAGCAACCCGCCCCTGCTTTGCACGGCGCCATCTATCGGGTCCAAAACTATCCTATCAGTCAAGTTGGAACCGAAGCAAGGAAACCCTGTTCAGGTGGAGATTCATAGATGACACTGCTCTGGAGTGTAAATGTGGAGCTGCCCCACAAACGATGGTACACTTGATATCGTGTCCTGCCTGTCCTGTTGTTTGTACATCACAGGAGCTGATGGACGCTACTGAATGTGCCAAACTCGTCGCCAAATATTGGGCTGACTCAATTTGAATTGTCATCGCCATGCTAAGAAGAAGTTGGAACCTCATTGAAATCAGTTGGGTGTTTTCGAAGTGACCATACGTGATTTTTATAAATCAAGAATTTGCCACTTGTGGTCCCTTAATAGAGAGCAAGTCTTGTTTCCAAAATTCTGCGCTTTTTTTTATTGACAAATTTTGTTACAAACTGTCATTTCAATTAACCAATCTCAAAAGCTCATGTTTGATTTAATAATAAACTAAAAATCCGAGTCAAGCTTTGAAAACCCTGTTCTAAACCTCCATTGTACCATAAATAAATTCCTGCCTACAAGTGTGATGCTGTACATACTAATAACATTTAGCCTACATTAAATCCATTACTTTCACCGCAGACACATAACAGGCAAGCCTACCCATACATAATGGTACCTTAGACTAATTGACATTGAACTAGTCTGTATACATGGTATTGTGTTTATGTACATTCACCATTAACTTAATGGATATATGTGTGTGAATTAATTACCTTAATTATGTAGTGCTTAATATTAGCCTTTGCACACTGCTTCAACAAAGTGGAGGTTGAAAACGATCTCATGAGATGGGAACACACTTATAGGATAAAAACTATCCTATTTATTGACACTCCTGTACCAGGGCAGGTACCAATTTTCACCAAAATCTGAACGGCCTTTAAGGTGTGAAAAAGTAACAAACTGACACATGGACAGTTATTTTCGCATTAATACCATAAAATTAGTATGAATTGTTGATTTTCTAACCAAGTAAAACTAATTTTAAATGCAGAATTTATCTTTTTACCTGTTTTGTGTGGTTTATATAACAATTCAAGTTGGTTATAATTAATAAACAAAAAAATAAACAATTGTAAAGTTTATTTGTTTTGTTTTTACTTGAGACTGCAGATAATATTTCATTTATGAAATGGTTTCCTATGCCAGTGTTGTATTTATACAAATTATAATATTACTTTGCATTGAGCATCCCATGAGATCACAAATACCATAACAATAACATTACACCTACAATTCTCGAAGAGTTAAACAGAAATGTAACTACCTCATTTCATCAGTTATGTTTAAGTCTTTTGTAATAGGGGCGAGCCTATTGCCATCAACTGGGCACAAATACAAACTCTGGGCTGCTACTTAGAAAATCTTGATGTAACATCCCAATAACTCTTTGCCCAACCCAGAAATCAAACCGAAGACCTCATGCTCAGAATTAGCTCTTGCAACTACTAGAACAATGAGATGGCAAAATATATTTCCTCTATATTTTTTTTTATCTTGATGCAGACATTAAATCTGTGACCTCTTAACAAGTAAGAAACAATGTCACCACATAATTGAGGGCAAAATGCACATAATAAATACTTATTAAAAAATGTTAGTCTAATTCTGTATAGCCTGACCCAGTGTACCATGTTTCTATATGAGTTTCATCAGTATCAGTTCACCTTCAAGCTAATTATGCGAGTGAACTAACAAATTTGTAAATTAGCAAGTCAATGAATAGAAATTAATTCTGTTGAGTGTGTTTGTATGAGGTGGGAAATAATGTATTGATTTAAATTGAAAATACCAATAATCGTATGTGAAAAGTACTTTAATTAAGGAAAATAGCACATTACACGGCCATGAACAACCACAATTCCATGTCGTTAAGTGGGATCACTTGCTAAGAAGAAAGTTTGGTACATGTATTGCGTGAGGTCCTTAAGGCCACAAACTTTCCTTCCGCGTCAAGTAAACGGCCAGACCGTGACTCCATGCTGACATTTACGGAAGGTCTTTTGCCGACATCGATAGTGACAGACGGATGTGAACGATTTTAATGTAAAATGTAGTAGATTTCCTTTGAGTATAAGGGTCAGTCATGGCCGCCCCTGACACGGCAAACATCAGTGCATCCTTCGGGCCAAACTTCCATCATTCCGATCCATCGATTCTATATTGAATGGAGTTATGTCAAACTCGAAAGCGAGGTCTCGCGCATCCGATCGCTGTAAAGGAGCTCCCTCGCCGGAGCTTCCACCTGTAATGTAACAATCCAGGATTCGATTTGAAACATTACGTTACAAATAGACGCGTCCTCACCGATAGCATTCGCCTGCAGCATTCTCCCCTAATAATCCAAGATTCAAATTGTACAGCAAAAACTTCGTTACAAGTTCTATCGTTACAGGTTGCGCAATGTAATGCTCGGTTCTCTGCTCTCACTGATGCATTGCTCTAATCAGACCAGTTAGATTACACAGGCTCATGGTTAGGGAGCGCTTTAAACATTTCAAAACTGATTTACCGCCAAAAACGGCGTGTCCCAATACATAATTACGTATACATACTGTATTCGCAATTTCATTAAAGTGATGTAGTGGTACCTCCGTCTCTAACGAGAATGTATGCGTCATGATGTGAAAGAAATCTGATATTTAGTTGAGATTAAAGATAAACTAATCGTTTACGGTGTAGGTAGATTGATGAATGATGCTCCTAATTGATGGTTTTTTGATGACTAGAATATTGGCGGCAAATAGAGCGTATAACCTCCGTCTTAGTAATAATCGAACAATCAGAGACGAGACGAAAGGTCAGGTGTGGATTTCAATCAATGTGATTGGTGTATTCCTGCACTACTACGCTGAAAGGATTGAGGGACAGAGAGATCCTATCAGGCAGTAGCGCACCCGTCATAACACCCAGCTAATTAAAGGATCCTCACTTTTCTGTGAGTGATGAGAAATGCCCCAGAAGGACATGCAATGACTTTATTGGTGGGGTTCTTCAGAAAGGTCGGGTGCGTAGTACTCGCAACCGGTGTGCGTGGATAACCAGATGTACTAACGTGGACTAGGTGTTAGAAGTATGTAAAGATCGTTCCTGGTGGCCTTCTGTAGTTTATGGCTACCCTCATGGGAAAAAAGCGTGAGTTTAAGTATTATGTACTTTTGTAGATTGTAATAAAATCTTTTCCCCTTCAGTACTTCCCGCCAGCGAGCCTCGGTTGGATAATATACTGCGCGCTGGTTGCGCTGCTGTTCGCCGGGCTGAAGCTGCTGAACCACGGGCTGCATCACATGTACGACACCACGGAGTGCATCATCGTGCAGCCTCCCACTGATCCCAACGCCCCTGAGAATCCTGCGTGAGTATTATACTCGTACGGTTTTTATTGCTTTTTGTTATGGGCTTTTGATTGGTCGATTGGTCGCAAGCGTAAAATTCTTATTCTGAGTAAAATAATCACAAGGAAGAATATCGATTAGAATTATTAATGCCAAGAACAGGATTTTCGTAAAAAAAATACCCACTGCTTAAATTAATGCCTAATTAATTTGAGGTCAGCAAATAAAGCTCTCTACGCTTGAGTTAACTTATGTCCTAGCTATGTTTTCACATTCCATCCATCTTTATATTTTGTCTGTCTCGCAAAGACACGAATCCGATATCCCTGCAATAGGTGTAGATAACTCTATTAATGACTATCCTATTAAAAGTCCATAATAAACAATGATTGGAATAAAAAATGTCGTAAGACTGGGCCATTTTGGTCTACGTCTAAGTATATTTTTCCCCAGTTACAGTCAGGGACATTAGTTATTTAGCAAATTGACTCACCACGCCAATATGTCAAAGATTAACTGCCTCGTTAGTCTGGTGGTCCATGCGATGCGCTACTGCTGAGCATGCGATCCTGTCCCCATAACTCGTGCATGTGTTAAACTATTAAGTACACCTCTGCCTATCGCTTCGAGGATTACAAACGTGATGTTATGCTGTGTCAAAGATTGACTATTAAAGTTATTAGATAATTGACTCAGCAATTATTTGCCCTGTCTTTGCATAGTCTAATTGTGCACCGAAATGTTTCCATATCCCGCAGTGCTGAAGAAGGCATGGAGATGCAAATGTTGAAGCTGGGAGATGCGCCGGCGACGGGCAGCGACAACGAGTCCGTTACCTCCTTGGAGTACCACAAGCCTAACAACAGTACCATAGGTATGTACCCGCAGATATTGCCCCTAATAGTAACTACTGCCAGAAGCAACTTCTAGCTACGAATAAAGACTCCTTAAACAGAGTGAAGATTGTTACACACGTGTTCGACACAGCAGACGACAAAATCGAATATAAATTTTTTTGCCGTCCGCCTGAGCTGAATCGTGCCCATTCAAGTCGACTCGTATTATGTTTAGTACACCTAACAAACGAATGAAGTGCTTTTAGAGATGTTCTATTCAACTAATATTTATCAAAGTATGCACACCTGCTTTAATTTCGATAAAAATATGGAACAGAATAAAGTATGAATAACAGTATGCTCGTCAAGTCACATTTAATAGCAAGCGAAATAGCACTCTGAATTGTACTACTCTGTTGTGGCAATATTTATAAAATCATTGCAATTAATACAAAGAACAAACGCCATGCAGATCTTTCTCAATCTTGTTACAGATTTAAAAGTAGATGTCCATCGGAAGAACAGTTCGGAGTCGAGCATAGAGGAGATCGCCATGACTGCCAAGCAGACGCAGACGGAGGTCGTAGCCGCAACCAAGTCAGACCTGTGCGTTCAAGCCGAAATGCCGGGCCCCTCAAAAACCCGTCCAGCTAACAGGAGCCGGTCAAAATCCGGCCACAGGCGGGAACATAGGACCTCTAAAAGGAGGACTGGCACACGAATAGACGAGTTAATAGGGGAAGCGTCTAGAAGCACGAGAACCGAAAATAACTTACCCGTTCATATGCTAGTCGATGAAGGCCCTTTCGCCAAAGTTAGTCGTCGCTACCACGAGTGCCCACATCGCCGCGGCTCCAGTAACAAGGACTTTTTCAAAGAGTGGCTTTATCTAGACGGTACGGAAGCTTCCGGGGAACCTTACCAGTCGAAATTCGCACGGCAGCTCAGTTCAGACTCAAGGGATAACTCCGAACCGAGCGTTGGTCCTCCTTCGCCGAAGAAAAGGACAGCGCATCGACGGAGGTATGCTAACTACCCTGATGAGAGCTGCACTAAGTCTGCGATGGCGTTAGCAACGCAACAGTCATCGAATATGAGGAGGAATTCCAACTCGACCATGTCCACCATACAATTACCGCTGTTGAACTCGACTGCGCAACTTGTATCCCATATGAGGAGGCACTCGAACAATGCAGATACTGGATTCTTCGCTAGCGTAGAGCTTGGTGAATACATGATGGTGAAAGCCGAAGCCCCAGTCGGCGAAACAGAGAAAAGTAAAGGAAAAAGTTCAGGCTTCAGACGAATAAAAAGTGCCGCGTTAGAAATTGGTTGCCCACCCCCAAGTGTATCAAACCTATCCCCCCATCCAAATAGTGCAGAAACTATCGGTGGGCAAATGCTTAAAAATCCCAAAAAT
Organism: Standfussiana lucernea; assembly: GCA_964057025.1. Taxonomy (NCBI): domain Eukaryota; kingdom Metazoa; phylum Arthropoda; class Insecta; order Lepidoptera; family Noctuidae; genus Standfussiana; species Standfussiana lucernea. Next base: position 14,420,119 of record OZ059800.1, read on the forward strand.
GCAGTAATTCCACCCCCTAGTAAAAGCTTGACCCGCGGTCCCCATTTAAATCTATACCCAAAGAACGAATCGGGAGAAGGATGTAGCTACCCATACTTAACTTACGGTTCGGAAATTGTGTATCCAATAGCTGAAATCTCTGATGAAATGCAGACATCGCAGAAGGAAACTGACCTGGATTCTAGCGGAGAGAGTTATAGTGATTATGATGATGAGAAACAGTTCCGAGGGTTCGATTGGGACGCTGAGCAGTCACCGGCGATGCGTTCCAGTGACTCCGACTACGAGAACAACGGATCCAGGTCACCACTACTCGACAGACCATCAGACGTAAGAGTAGTGCGCAGCAAAACACACGCCGACGGCAAGAAACACTGCTGCGAGCGACACACTAACAAACATAATCTAGACTGCCCCAACGATAAAGGAAAACCTGTAAGACTGAAAAAGCTAAAACATGAGCCGCAGTATGAAGCTAAACGTCCCTCTGAAAGACCAAATCCTTGTTGTGAATGCAAAAACACCATCAACACTAACGTTGATTATTTTGAAAAAGCCAGCGCGAGCTCCAAAGACTTGCTAATAGAAAAATCCAGTTTAGAATCCAATGAGAACCATGACCAGTCTGAAAAACAATCGGACGAGAAAAAAGTCGTCGACAAGAAACCCTGGGACCACGATGTATGTAATTCTAGCAGTAGTAGTGATACTTATATGGACGGACCATCAAAAATTAATAAAATGATTGTCCCTGAAACGGAAGAGTCGCAGCTGACTGGGACGGACAGCAAGAGTGCAGACGAGAGGAGCGTATACAGCTTAGACTGGCTTTTTGAGGAGTCAGAGCCACCAAAAGCAGGATGTTGCAAAGAAGCGGGAGCCTGCGCACTCCCCGACGAAGTCCTAGTTCAGAAACTAGCTAACGCACTCGGCGAATCCTCTTGCAACGTTCCAAAAAACTTGGGCGCTATACCAAAGCAGATAAAAAACTTAGCACGTTCGCGAGCTTCCTCCCAGAAGGAGAACAAGAAGAGAGATTCTAAGAAGGAGAAAGATGAGAATCAGAATGAGGAGGTGATACTCTTCGACGCGGTGGAAGCTCAGGCTGCTTTGGTACAAGGATTGGAGTGCTTGTTCGCGGCGACCAACGCTAACACGGTCGTGATGCCGCCGCCCAACCGCGAGGAAAGACCGCGAAGTCACAGACAGAGCATTCGCGGCGATAGGGAGAATTCGCACAAAACTAGAAAACGCTCCATAGAAGAAGTGGCACAAACGTCGACCAACACCCTCCTCCCTACTTCTATGCCTTTACTGGCAGCATTCCTCAACTCAAGAGTAGATTTCGGACCTTGCTGCCAACCCTCCTACGTTGCTAATGCTGCTGCTGCTGCTGCGGCTGCTGCTGCTGCTGCTGCTGCTGCTACCGAGTCTGCTGCCACTCAGACCGCACAACCGGCAGAAGAGGGCCCAAGACTTAGACCGTTAATGGACAGGAACCATAGAAACCGTGTTAGGAAGATAAAGCGCTCGACTCGCCAACGAAACAATCCTTCGCAGCAGAACAACGCGGATAAGAAGGATAACTCGAAGCCACCTGCTCCGGATAACTCCAGCAATTCTACCGCCGTTCATTTTGCGACGTCGTTTGATGACACGACTGACGGCGCAATACATTGCTTCATGGACGAATATGGGAATTGGATGTCGTATACATTTGACAAGAACAGTTCAGGGCGAGCTCAGGCGCAGCCTATCCCCTTGCCAGAAAAAGAGGATCAACAGAACTTACGTATCAACAGGGTTAAACCTATAGACAATCCTGATAATTCCCAAGAAACCGCCGGCGAAGGCAGTTGTGGCTCTCTAGAATCCGAAGCTGGGAACAGCGAAAGTATACCTAAGAAACGCGGAGACAGCATCGACCAAAGTTCCTCTAATCAGGGCAGCAACAATCCCTTACTATCGAGCAATAATAACGTGTCGACAGTAGTTCCTATCAACACTAATAACGCAAATAAAAGATTCTACGTGTTCGATGGTGGAACCGGTAGCTCCCACGCTGACCAACCACGGTCCCCCGTAGCATACGTCACCGATAGTTTACTAGAACAAATTGAAGCCGAAAGACAATCCCGAATGGGACTGCCGAGTATGCATATAAACTTCCTAATGAACCAACAAAGAGCGCAGCAGTTAGCGGCGCAGCAACAAGCTGAAAATCCATATGCTAGTATACAACCAATACCGAGTTTAATGCCTTCCATAGGCGAAGAAAGTGTAGAAATGAGGAGCAAGTTCTCTAAGTTAATGGACGAAATGGAGAAGGCGAACCAGCCGAAACCAAAGAGTTACTACAAGTTTAAACTTTCTAAATGTTTCGAATTGAAAGTGTCTATGGACAGACTGCAACTGATGGCGCTTTTTGATAGAAACCTGACGTGTAAGGAGACTTTTGTCACGATATTTTTGGCTGTGATGGTGGCCGTTTTAGGGTCTATGGTCTTGAACCTTGGTTTCTACAGGGACATATACGCGTTTTGGTTTTGCTTCATCATGGCGGGCAGTCAGTATTCTTTGCTGAAGAGTGTTCAGCCGGACTCTGCGTCACCAGTCCATGGGTTCAACAAAATGGTCGTGTTTTCTCGGCCGGTATACTTTTGCATATGCACGGCACTATTGTGCGGGGTGCATAGTTACTTGGAACAGACAGCACCTTTTACTGACGAAGTGCATACGAGAAGAAAACGAAGTTTCGATGATACGAAACCTATTACAATATATGGATTTGAAATGAATGAAAGAGATTTTTTACACGTCATACAGGAGATTCTGTCAAAGTTTCTACTATTTTTTCCTTTGGCATTCAGCTTGGGGTTATTTCCTCAAGTGAACACCTTTCTCATGTACTTACTGGAGCAGATTGATATGCATGTGTTTGGCGGTAACGCTACAAGCAGCTTAAGCGCTGCAGTGTATTGTGTCGTACGTTCTGTGGCAGCTATTGGAGTTCTGTACGGGTTCGCTTACAGCGGCTTAGTGGAAGGAAAGAAATCACAGCATCAGAAACACAACATCCTTTTCTCAATATTCTGTGGTCTCCTCGTACCGATAGCGTACCATCTAAGTCGCAGTGCGAGCGACTACACGCTAATCTGGAACCTAATTAAAAAACACTTACTACCACCTGAGCTATACGTCATACCAAATCCAGAATGTTCTCCAGAAATGGACAAAACCGACCCGAACACACTGACTGACGATAAAAAGAACAATTCGGAAAGTAACATATCAAAACAGAATTCTATTGGGAGTTCTGCGTCAAAAATAAACTTTAGCTCCGAGACAAACATTGCAAAACAAAAACGGTCTCAAACTTCGAGCGTAAGCTCTTTGAAGATGGATCCTAGAGGAGGGGACACAATGAATTCAACGACCTCCTTAAAAGCCGACCCACCAACTGAAGACGATAAAACCCAGGACACAAACACGTCTAACGTAAAATCAGACTCGGAGAAACCTGATGAAGATATGGAGGATCCGTTGCCTAAGAAGCTGCAGGCGACGGTGAACGCTCGGCTTAAGAATGACGTCATTGTGTGCACTTTCCTGGGCCTGTTCGTCTTTGGACTGCATTGTACGACGGTGTTCACGACGCTTCGACCGCAGCTTAATACGGTGAGTTGACTTTGAGTTAGTTTTTGGTTATTTTGATGTTGTTATTGGGTTATTGTGTAGACGGCACGGTTGACGCAGTGGCTGAGCGATTGGCTGCTGTGCTGCGAGTCGCGGGTTCGATTCCCGCACGAAACAAATATTTTTATGGCCTTCAGGTTGTTCGGAGTCGGCTGTTTGTGTATGTGAGTTTAAATGTTTGTAAACGCACCCATGATACAGGAGAAATTACTAGGGTGGGGCAACGTTTAAAAAACAAAAAGCAGTTTATAACAAAAAGTAGTTTTTGATGAATTTGATGCCGAAGTTGGGTTTAAAGCGCAAAATCGCCTGTCCATACAACAAAAGCCTCGATATAAAGACGTCGTTTGACGACGTGACACCGCATCGGTTGCTTATCTTGTCACTGACTGGCGCAAACTGATTCTGCGTCGATGAGTCTTTTCAATCAGATATGTCTTGGAATCAATTATAATAATTAAATGTAAACAATGGTAAAAAAAGAGTATTTTATACTTAAAGAATATGATTTTGCTATTTGTGCCAGACTTTTAGGGCTTGCAACACTTCTTCTTCTTCTTCTTTCGTGTCGATGGTACGACTTCTTTAAATTTCTTGGGCCCAGTATGTGGCCACGTTAATCGCGGCGCCTGTGGCGTGTTTTAGGTTCTCTAAAGTGCAGGTGTTGGGACAGTAAACTAATTTTACATGCCCTACTACCAGGTCCTGTGGATAATCGCGGGCATCCTGGGCTGGGTACTGCACTACCTGGTCCCGCAGCTGCGCAAGCAGCAGCCGTGGCTGTGCTTGGCCGGACCGGTGCTAAAGCAGCATGAGCACGCGCAGTTCGAGGTCACCGAGCCCGCCAGGCTCATGTGCTTTGAAAAGGTACGGTTTTCTTACTAAAGGTAGTGAATATTTTAATAGAATTTTTTTTATCCCGAACATTTTCGATTTTGACACACGAATGCTACCCTGACAAGCGGGCGTGTGACACTAGACGTACCGACTTGTTATTAAGTAGTAACAAGACTAGTATTGGATTACGATTTTCCTCTCTTGACCCGTCTATCGCTCGTAAATATTTGATTTTAGTACATGTAGGATTTAGGCTAATAAAAACAAACAAAAAAGGAAACTATAGTAACCGTAAAGCCAATCACAAATCCTCACGTATAGATTAAACACACCGATTTCATTAAAGTAAGAAGCACTATAAATACTTGGTTTGCGATTATATGACAGAAATATTAGAATAATAAAAACAAATAATATAACCTACTGCTACTTGAAACTTTGATTTTGCGTTTTGTTATGTATGACAGTTTTTTTCCTCTTGGATTTTTGTCTTCCTTAGATAGTGTCACCAGACTTGTGTGTGAGGAGGTATCATTCATCTCCACTTTACAGATTAGCAGATCACAGGAAAAAATACAGGATGCTTTAAGTTCCTCAAATCTTCAACGATTTTAAATAATATACAGAGTGGGACGGACATTGAGGCACAAAAAAAACCGCTGTTCCATACATTTGACCGTGATGTACTGAACACGTGAACCATTTGTGCGTCTATGTCCCTTCCACCGTTGAGTTTTTTTTTTTTTCTAAATCAAGTTCCGTATGGGGAAGTATCCAAGTATGTTTATCATACTTTAATTTAAATGCAAACTACGCGCTTAGCCCAAAAGACCCATGACTTACCCATTATTTTGTCGGTAGATGTTCGTGTATCTATGTTTCCTGGAGCGCAACGTGCTATACCCGGGCGTGGTCGTGGCAGCGACGACGCAGGACGCGCCCGCCATCGCCGCTAAGTACGGCGACGCCGTCGGAGCGCTCATCATATGCGTGTGCGCATTGAAGTGTACGTATAAGTGTTTTTTTTTTGTAAGCCTGAACTGCCTCACTTCTGAGCAATGGCTTCCCCCCATTCTTCCACTTTTCTCAAAGTTGCACCACTTCTCGCCAATTAACGAGAAAGCCATCCAAGTGTACATAATTATAAGTTAAGCTAAAAAAAATCTTCAATTTTACTAGAAGTCGTCATCGAATTAGTAGTTTAGTATCTTGGATATCATCAAGATTATGCCAGAATGTAGCAGTTCGTCGTGGACATGGTACAACAGAAACTCCCCTCAAAGGATATGTTATCAATAGGGATCGCATATCTCATCGCATATAGCTAAAGTTTGAGTGTTGGCTAGCATGGAGTGCGCGCCAGTACGGAAAGTTTCCCGATTTCTTTAAAATAAATAGTTATTTTTTGTTTAAATTGTTTTAATTCAAATGAATTATGTCCCTGTCATATCCAGCAGAAAAAAAATAATTCTTGATTATAAATTTTCATTATGCTTATGAGTAACTCATTTTATACACACTGTATTACTTATGGCATTCCGCGATATCGGGAAAAAAATGCATTTAAAGGAGCCGTTTCCTTACTTTTGTATACTTGCCGAGAAAAAACGTACTTTAGATAAATATGCATCTGAAAATCCGATCCGTATTTTATCAACCATTGAAGCGACACTCGCCTAGATCCAGTGTCACTGTTATCCGACCATTTCGGTATTACCAGTAACTAACTACTTTACAAAACTAGTCGGCAACACTGCGCCGTCATATTCGTACAACGTGCTTTATCAATCGGTGGTGGTACAGACACAGTATTTTGATTTCGGGATAAAAAAAAGAATATACAGAGGGTGGAAGGGACACCGACGCGGGAACGGTTACCGAGTACTCAGTACATCGTTATTAACCCCCCAAAAAAAATCAATCTGCTGTTCCATACATTTTGACCGTGTAGGTATAGCACTTTTGTATGGAACAGCAATTTTTTTTTTAATTACCGATTAAAAATTTCTATGTCGGGTGGGTATATTTATAATTTTATTTTACGTTTTCATTTAATTTTTAAGAGTTACAATATTGACAGATAAAGTTGAATCTTCGTTTATAAAGAATAAAACCATCACAATCGCTCACACCATACCTGACACCCAAATCGTTTGTCCACAGGTCTTCGAAACGCATACTCGGAACCGGATTCCCAGTACCTAATCCTGGTATTCGCAGTACTGTTGTTCCAAAGAGACCTGAGCAGTCAAAAGATATCGGAGACTTTCCTGGTTGACTACTTCATCACTGCCATCATCTTCAGCAAGGTCTACGAGTTTCTTCTCAAGGTAAGATGATAATGTTCTTTGATGTCATGCGTTTCTTTTTTTAGATCCAGTCAGATACGTCTCTAAAAGAGTTAAGAAGTGTCATACTGATCATTTTTCAACCCAATCTTGCGAAATAAGTTCGAGATTGAGAACCTACCACATTTATAAGAAAACTAACTACCCAGGCATTATTTCTGTTGTCTTCTTGGTGCCTGTCGCTGGCATGTAGTATTTAAAATTTTGTTGGCTAATAACATCGCCACTGCAACGGCGGCGTACGTCACGTCGGCTGCATGTTTTGGAGCACCGAGGGCAGGATGAAATATGGAACATAGAATTTTACAATATCAAAGAAATATTAATTGACACAAAAAAACATTGTACGTGGATGGTATGGTAGGTATGTGGGATTCTCCACTCCTGCGATAGTTGAAACTGTGTCTTAGGAGCCAGTGTCCTACCCTAATAAAATGATGATTTTTTTATGACAAAAAACCGAACAAAACTTCTACTTTGAATGAAAAGAAAAAAAAACAAAAATCAGTTAAGCCCGTATGCCTTTGCTCTGACCTCTTTATCTTTCCCCCACCAGGTCCAGTTCGTGGTGACGTACATAGCGCCGTGGCAGATCACGTGGGGCAGCGCGTTCCACGCGTTCGCGCAGCCCTTCTCTGTGCCGCACTCCGCCATGTTGTTCCTACAAGCTGCTGTTTCGGCGCTGTTGTCGTCGCCCTTGACGCCGGCTTTGGGTACGTGTAATAGATGTGTAATTCGACACATTTTCCTATAAAGCCTGGGACAGGCAACACGGTGATGCCGCATGTATTGTTGTCGATGCCTGAGCGATGACGCTGCGTTGTTCTACGTGTTAATCAGTAAGACATGCCACACAGTGCGCTGCGACGACTAAGCGGCTTCACTTGCCTTGCTTCACAACGCCCGTGTGGCTGCACTCTTACGTGCGCTTTTCGACTACCAGTATGCCTTACGAGTATCACTGACAAAACATTCAGGGTCGCGTTCAAGTTCAATTTCTTTGGAATTATCATGTTTGTTTTTTTAACCCGACAGCGTAGCTCAATTTCAGAAAAAAAAAATGTTAATATAATCTGTCGTTCATATCACTGACAAAACATTCAGGGTCGCGTTCAAGTTCAATTTCTTTGGAATTATCATGTTTGTTTTTTTAACCCGACAGCGTAGCTCAATTTCAGAAAAAAAAAATGTTAATATAATCTGTCGTTCACAGGTAGCGCAATATTCATGACGTCTTACGTTCGACCGGTGAAGTTTTGGGAGAGAGACTACAACACGAAGAGAGTTGACCAGAGCAATACCAGGCTCTCATCACAACTTGAGAGGAATCTTGGAGCTGGTGAGAATAAAATATCAATATTTTTCTACACTTACGTGCAAAAAAATTGACCTACCCCGAGTTTTCTATTTAATAGCCTGTTTAAGATATTGATGGTTATTGTTTCTTAAAACTTGTTAAAATGTCTTGTTTTAAACCGATTGGGTTGAAGTTTTTGCACGCGAGTACACTTCTTACCACTCATTTGAACAATTAGCGTAATTCTAATAATCTTGAACAACTTGCAGACGACAACAACCTGAACTCGATATTCTACGAGCATCTAACTCGGTCACTACAGCACTACCTATGCGGGGATCTAATGCTTGGACGATGGGGACAGGTGCAACAGGGAGACTGCTTCGGTAAGGAGACTTGTCTAGTCGCACCTAGGTAGGTGATTCAGACCATCAACCTGGTCAATTTTCTCGAAGGAATATGCGTCGAAAGAAAAAAAATTGACTTCCCATACAAAATATCGCATCGGCTGACGTAATTAGTATGAAGAGTTGGTTAAAAGGTTTTTGAAACTGTCGGTTCCATTAATTCAAATTAATGTTTTATTTGTTAGGTAGGTGCATCTGATGCGGACGGATGAAGATAATTTCGTGGATGACTATGAGAGTCGGGTAAGACCGAAGAAACGATGGATGTGTGAAATGCGAACTGTGTGAAAGTTGAAAGATTATATCGCTAAAAGGAAGTGACTCGTGAGATTATGAGAAGTATGTAAGAAGAAGACATGCTGCACCGAACCCACATAAATTGGGATAAGGCCAGGAAAATGATTTAAAAAATAACACTACTAATATAAGCTTCCTTTTTACAGTCCTGGCTTCAGACTACCTAAACTGTCTAGTCCACATCGTCGAGATGGGTAACGGGCTGGTCTCGTTCCAACTGCGAGGGCTGGAGTTCAGAGGCACATACTGCCAGCAGAGGGAGGTTGAAGCCATCTCAGAGGGCCCCGAGGAGAGTAGCGGTGAGGGCTCATCCAAATCTACTTTATAAAAGTCTTAAATTCACCCCTTTGTTGCCAGTCAGCTTAAAAGTGCGCATGCGCAGGAGGTCTTTACTCAAGAAGTCTCGAGGTCTACAGATATTACCTTCTTTTGTCATTAATAGCGATGAGAAGACATGCGGGAATCGGCCAATCACATAAAATCCATGTTGCCATTCCATTCTTTACGCATATGCGTATTCGGTTCGTCTGCCAGGTGTAGCTCAGCTTCCGCCACGCACAAGCTTACGTAACGAACCAGTCTCACATCTTCCGTAGTGTTTTATACATAGCATCCGATGCGTACACGCACACGCCACGCCTACGTCATGTGTACGCTTTTTGTGTGTGATGGACACTTTTGTTACCTGTGCAGCGTACTCTTTACAAAGGGCTTTGAATTATTTGGCCTGCCTTACTTCCGACGTTTTACTTTATTTTAAAAATAGCGGCCACGCATAAATCCTATAAAGATATAAGTTATCAAAGTTGTACTGATGGAGAAAATTGTATCGTTGATGGCTTATATCTCGGAAACGTGACGCTTAAGAAGATTTGCTCGCATACAATACTTGTTTGTATTCGTGCCAGCTATTGATTGATACAGGTTTAATGCGTGGCCTACAAAATCAAAGTTGTACTGATAGTGCCATTGGTGAGTAGATTTTAAATTTGAAAGCTTATATCTTGGAAATGTGACGCATAAGAAGATTTTGTCATATCCAAAACGTATTTGTATTGATACTAGCTATTGATTAATACAGGTTTTATGCGTGGCCGCTATTTTGAAAATAAAATAAACTGGTGGAAGTTAGGCAGGCCACGCTTCATACAAAAACCTTCCAACCCCTTTCAGAGCAGATTTGAGGCATTAGGTGTTATCCGTAGAGGGCGTGTGCACGGGCGTGTGGTGGTGCGGCGGGCGCGCGCTGTCGCTGGGCGCGGCGTGGGCGCTGCGCTGGCTGGCGTGGCAGCTGGTGGCGGCGCGCTACGTGCTGGAGGGCTACTCCGTCTCCGACAACAGCGCCGTCTCCATGCTGCAGGTCTTCGACTTCAGGAAGGTGCTACTCACCTACTACGTCAAGGTGACTGTCGGCTTTAGCTATGAAACATCTCTCATCATGAACAAATTTTACAGTGGGACAGACTGAAATCGCGAAAAAAGAACATATTTTCAATACATTTGAGTTCACCTCTATCTATTTTTTTAATTATAGCTAGCCCATACTGTCCCACTGCTGGGCAAAGGCCTCCCTCCATTCCTTCCAACGGTCACGATTCTGGGCTACTTCTTTCCAATTCTCAAGGAAGACATCCAGTTCGTCCCGCCATCTCCTTCGTGGTCTGCCGCGACCCCGTGTCACTGTTTCAGGGCACCAATCCTGAGCTTTACGGGTCCACAGCTCGTTCGGCATGCGACACACATGTCCTGCCCAGTCCCAATTAAGTGGGGCAGCCTTTTGAGCCACGTCAGTGATTTGCGTCACCTCTACCTAAACAGTTAAATTTCTTTTTAAAGGCTTTTCACAGTTTGTTATCACATTTTAATCAACATACAACCTGAGACAAACCTGCAAATTGCAATAAACGTAAGAAGATTTGAATTTCGCGGACTACCTTGGCTCTTCCCCCCTTAAGCTAAGCTATTTCAAATTCCACCCTTCTCATCTCCCATTTCCTTTCACAGAGTATAATCTACTACACGATCCAATCAGCGAAACTTGAAGAGTGGCTGGCTTCCACCATGATAGCAGAAGCTTTGAAGCCGATGAACGAGAGGAACTTCGTCGATCTGGACCCCATCTTCAACGTGAACTTGGATGAGGACTATGATTTTAGAGCTTCGGGTATTACTAGGTATGTTGTTTTTAACGTAAATATGTATATTTTAAAGAAACAAAATTCGCCGAAGTTGATTTATTTTCAATGTAATAGGAAGCTTGTTTATTGCTATCAAATGGGCAGAAATTCAGATTATGGATTAATTTGTGGTACTTATGTCATTTTGTACGTTCTGGAATTTGATTCAGAATCTCATGCTTAGCAGTCGCGTTTACGATCGTTAAATTTAAAAGGCAGTTTTAAACATAAGTGGTGAAATGTAGATGTAGAATAGAATATATTTTATTGTACACCAAAATTTAAACAGAACGGTTTTACAATATTGTTAATTTTATGGTTATCGCTGAGAGCGATATCTTCCAGACAACCTTTGGATAGACTGTACGAACATGAAATAGAAAAAAGGGGGGTAGTCAGTGGTGTACTGCTAATACTATACAAAATTTAAAATAATACAAGTTATTCACTACTGTACTATGGGGGTACATTTCTGCCCTATCCTTCGACGATGACAGGCGCGATGTTATGTTTTGTTTAGTAAACTGTTTAACTTTTTCTTTTTTCTCGTTTCACTTGAATATTGTTAGAGTAATTTGAATAGTAAGAGTGACATCCCCACTTGGTGGCAGGAGCCGGTTCTGCGCGGTGTACGGCGAGTGGATCGTGCACTGCGGGTCGCGGCGCGGCGCGGGCTGGCGGCGGCGCGCGGCGGCGCAGGGCGCGCTCACGTCGCTGTGCTTCGCGCTCAGCCTGCTGGGCCGCCGCGCGCTCGCGGCCGCGCAACACCTCTCCGCCTCCAGGTCAGCGCTCCGCACCTTTACATTTAAACATTATTTTAAGCAACATCATTCTAGCCGATATAATCTACTACGACTATTGCTTAAATCTCCCGAGTTTATGATACAAAAAGTAGACCGCCTGTGTGTCATCGATGGCCTTTTTGCGTTTATATGACGCATATTTCCCTCAACTTTATGTTTGTCTCGTAGTTTTCCTTTTGCATACAAAATCCACAAAACTTTTATATATCACGTGTAATGCAAAAAAAAAGTATTTTATCTTTTTTTTCCCCACTACCCTAAAATAGTGAACCTAATAAGAAGGCTTTCATTTAGCGTCTGAACAGTAAGAATCAACAAGGCGACACTCTATACTATTATCATAAAGACTAATTTATTCTTCATCAAATTATTCTTCATGACCAAATAAAAAAGCACGACCCTCAATATTAACTTAGTTTAATTTAGGCTCTGACCGTTTATAAGACTTATTAAGTGAGGGAATAACTGAATAAATCTGTTTATGTTGTTCCAGCGTGGAGTTCTTCCTATACGGGCTGCACTCGCTGTTCAAGGGCGACTTCCGCATCACGTGCGCGCGCGACGAGTGGGTGTTCACCGACATGTCGCTGCTGCACTCCGTGCTGGCGCCCGCCATACGCATGGCGCTCAAGTTGCATCAGGTTACTGAAATCATATTATCTTTGTCACTAACCATACAAAAATAAACCGTAGTGCCCATATCTGCTACAAGAATGTAAGTCAAATGTGCAATGTCGATACGAAACGTAAATCCTTTTAGGCTTATAAAAACAATTGGTAAGAAACGCCACTAAAATGGTGATGGGCTCACTGTGCATAGCGATAACGAACTTGATAACTACGCATACGTAGCCATTTTGCGTGAATGTGATGTACGTCCAAATACAAAATAATATTGTTTCTTTTATATGCTTATTTTGTTCAGAAGGAACGTCTGTGCTACTAGCCCTCGTGACGGTTTCCTGGTATGTCAATTTTCCAAAGATTAGATAATAGCTTATTTTAATTCTATTTCTTGTTTAACAGGACCACTTCATGTTCCCCGAAGAATACTGCAGCAGCTCAGCCCTGTACTGCGCCATCGCGTCGCACGCGCAGCGCCTGGTCATCTGCCACGAGGCAGCGCCGGCCTGGAGATACAATGTGCTGAGGGGGGCTCCACACTTACTGGCTCTCAGGTTAACAAAGCTACCTACATTTATCATATACACTAGAAAAACTTCTCACTGATTCGGGATGTCGCTCTAAACCTGAGTGCCCTCCAGATTTAGCCTTACACCCTTAAAAATTAAGGTAAGCCTGTATAGCACAAGGAAATTGTATAAAGCCTTTAAGATGTATTCCGATCTCTGTCTTGCACTTGCAGTTTGACAATGACAGGAATAATGCTTAGCCATAGTAAGTAACGTTTATTGATCTCGGCCTTTAAACGACTAAATTGGCTTTAGCGTGATACATTTCGGGAACAATAGGCTCAGAAGGTGAATCTTTATAAAATACTAGCTGTTGACGGCGAGCTTCGTCCGCGTGAAATAATTACTATACAAATATTTGTTCTCCCTATTTGAATCGGATTTTATTAACAATTTCAAGGGTTTTAATTTTTTTGCAGGGAACCCTAATCTTTTTTTTCTAAACTTGACTACTTCTAAGTCAAGTTATTCCTTATAACGTCAGCTGTCTGCCAATAAAAGCCCCGTCAAAATCGGTCCAGCCGTTTCTGAGATTAGCCGGAACGAATAGACAGACAAACAATTTTTTTTGATATTTCTATGTATTTATTTTTATATAGATTCTTGATTTCTAAATTTGATTTCCATTTCCAGACACGTGATGGACGAAGGCAACGACGACTACAAGATCATAATGCTGAACAAGCGGCACCTGGGCTTCCGCGTGATCAAGCTGAACCGCGAGTGCGTGCGCGGCCTGTGGGCCGGCCAGCAGCAGGAGCTCGTCTACCTGCGCAACCGGAACCCCGAGCGCGGCTCCATACAGAACGCTAAGCAGGTCACACGACATACCTACACTCTACACTCTACACCATTCTCCTGCCCGCATCACAATTATTTTGAAAGTTAGCGCAGCATGTCTCTTCTGCCATATGATCAATGTGTCTGATGAGATGACTAGTAATAGAGAAGTATGGAAGAAGACATGCTGCGCCGACCCCAAATAAATTGGGATAAGGGCTGGAGAATGATGATGATGTTAGAGCCCTTTTAAACAGTAGCTGGCGACATATACGAAATTAGGAATTACCACAGAAAACACGATTCAGAATGGAAAATATAGAAAAAAACTAATTTTGGTTATTATAGAATTCAAATATTCTAAGCAGTAAACCTTTATTTAAAACACTTCCAAACCATACTTGCCAACCATACTCGGATTTGTGAAAGTATTACAACACAACTAGACCTTATATTGCAATGTGTGGTTCTTCCAGTTAAAGTCATCAGAACTAGACAAAAAATATCGATAAAGCTTAATGAATAAATAACCTTTTTATTCGCAGGCACTTCGCAACATAATAAACTCGTCGTGCGACCAGCCAATAGGCTACCCTATCTACGTGTCGCCGCTCACGACGTCGTACGCCGACACGTCGCCGCAGCTGTGCGCGCTGCTGGCCGGCCCGCTCACCGTGTCGGCCATACGCGCCAGGCTGGCTGCGCTGTGGAGACGGTGCGATTTTCTTATAAACATAATTCTCGACGTCAGAAGCATAAGATCGATGTACCAAAACAGAGTGTTTGTACATTTGACCTTTTGTTTCTGAACATAAGGTAGGACGTTTAAATACAAAGAGTATTGTACGGTACGGCGACGTTTTGACGGCACGATTGGCGTAGTGACTGAGAAATTGCCTGCTGCGCTGTGAGTCGCGAGTTCGATTCCCGCACGGGACAAGTATTTATATGGCCTACAGATAGCTGTTCCGGGTTTTGCTGTTTGTATAAGTGAGTTTAAATGTTTGTAAACGAAACCACGATACAGGAGCAATTCCAAAAACTAAGTGCAATTTCCATGGTGTGTTATTTGTCTGTTTTTTTTTGTTGTTGTACAATGTCCTAGTCAGATAAATGTTTGTCCAAGTCCGCATTCCGTTGTGCAGCATCCGGCGGCGCTGCGGCGAGGGCTGCTCGTCGGGCGGCGCGGCGGGCGACGCGGCCGCGGCCGAGGCGGGCGCCGCGCGACACGCCACGCCCAGACACAACGCGCTGCATCTCTCTAGGACTTCACTCGGTAACCTTGTCGTTTCTTACTATTGTAATGTTACGTCACAGATAACCTCTAGATTCCGTATTATACAAATTTTGTTTGAATTTCTTCTGACGTCGATATTTTTTTTAAACAAAATGATATATTAATGTTCCCTTTATGTTGTAAAGATTCTACTACATTACAATATGTAATAGACTACCGAATAATCCCTAATGAACAAAGTTTTAACTTTAACATTTTTACATGCCACTGGTTTTATTGACGGTTGAATGCGCACAAATCTGATTATTTTTTCAGAATGAACCGTAAATTGTATATTATATTTTAATTACTATTTTGTCCAAATAAACAACAAAATATCGATATTTTATTTATCGATAAGCAAGAACGTATTGCTCATGGCACTAATAGTTTTTTTGGGAAAAAGACAGCAATGCAATAGTACCTAATGAGTGAAAGTTAAAAACATCAACGCGAGTCATAACCTCAGCCACTATAAGTTGAGCTCTTACTAAAATGGTTGTTAATTTTATAATTTTACTTAACAGTTGAATATTATCCCATCTTTTTTATAACTCAAGGTCCTGCATAATTTTCCTCACCATTTAACAGCATAGGTAGTCTTTTTTAAAGTAAACCGTAACAATCAAACTTTCATGCATATTGAATTCTCTAAATTGCTAGCGTCATCGCGGGTCTAACTTCTGGTCGACACTGAAGAGATACATACGCGCATCGAGTTATATTAGTGCTTAGTCACAAATGTGCGGCGCGCTTATGTTGCCTTCTTTGCGGAATCTAGAGGAGGTTATCTGTGTGTTACGTAAATCTAACTATTCTAGGAAGTGCCTTTGTGTGGTGGTGGATATATTAATAAATATAAATAAATTAAATACTAAAAACTGTTCCGGTGGTTTAGTAGCCGCAAGCAGTATTGCTGAGCATGAGTTTTGGGTTTGAATGTATGTTTACTCATGGTACGCAGATACGTATCTTTAGTAAACGGCCAACTGTAATTCTCGAAAGGATAGGCCTCTGTCTAACCTTGTGATGCTATTTTATGTTAAATGCTTAAAAAATACATAATGTGATCTAAGATCAAAAATATCCTATTAATGTCTTAAGAACGCTTTTTTTTCTATATTCATATTTATGTTCATTTTGACACATTTTTGAATATTATTTGATATGTATACTTTGTAGCGGGTACGCGCGGCAGCTTAGCGAGCGCAGGCAAGCCGACGTCATCGACGCTGGCGTCGCTAGCGGGACTGCTGCGGGAACACTCGCACGAGAGAACTACTCATGATGACACGGGTATGTGCTCCGTAACGTTCAATCATTAATTTGAACAGAATCAACACTTGACTTGTTACTCACTGACAGAGTTTTGGATCACAAGTGCGTGTGTTTTCTGTTAAGCTATTTTTAATATATTGATTTTATTTAAAGCTCTTTATTATCACGGTATCTGGTTTAATTTCATGAATCTCCTGTCCTTATCTCAATTTATTTACGGTCGACGCAGCATGTCTTCTTCTTCCTTACTTGTCTATTACCTACTCGTCATCTCATCAGACACCTTCTTTCTTGCCATATCACCCTCAACGCAGTCTATCCATCGTTTCTTTGGTCTTCTTCTACTCTTATACATTTATACACAAAACTTTCCTCACGACATTTTCTTCATTCTTCCGCACCACATGCCCATACCACGATAACCGATTACCACAGAACTTTTCAGTCACCGGCGCCACTTTCAGATTTCCTCTTATATACTCATTTCCTACTTTATCCTGCCGCGTAACACCACACGTCCCCCTTTGGTTTCTTTGGCCTTCTCTGCTCTTTTTTCCATCCACATTCATACTTTTCTCACGACATTTTCTTCATTCCTCGGCATCACATGCCCATACCAAGTCAACTGATTACAGCGCGGTATCTGGTTTAATGCGTGGACTAAATATTTATTACCAATATATTTGCTACAAGAAATAATGATAAATCGCAAACTTCAACAGCAAAGCCTCCCAATCGCTATTATAGACCGCAACAAGACTGTTTACTTTGTCATTCTACAAAATGTTCCCGTAGATGGCTGCATTGCCGCCTGTTGCCATTGTTTGGGCGGCTTTGCGTTTTGCGATCTGCGATCTGCGGTGGCCACAAGATATTTTGTAGTCACGTTTTCGGTGTTATTGAAGCAACGCTAAATTATTAATTATTTATTTGTTTTTGCTCAAACAAAAGGACTAGATATATTGAAGATTTATAACTGTAAGTGGTATTTGTATAATGTAGTTCTGTTTTAATGTAGATAGATTTAAATAGTCAACTGTTGTATAATATAATGGTAGAATTTGTGTCGCTCAAATGAGTTGAGTCGTTTTGTTCAACTCTTTCTGATGACAAGTTTACCATCAAATGAATGAAACCGAATTCAAGGCAATTTCGATGCCTCACATTGAGAGGAGCAAATAACGCTGGGCTTTAGGCCCAACTACACCTTATGGTTCTGTCAAGCCTGTACGGACAGAAAATTGCGGACGCGCCTGCCGGCCGCAATTTCTTCGTACCAGTTTTACTGATCGTTCACTTGCAAAAATTTAAGTTTTGTAGTTTAATTTCACAATGCACTGGCCGCACCGCTGTAATAGTCCAGATATAATAAGTATTGTACATTATAGCGGCAGCGGTAGTGTCAAGCAACGGCGTCCTGATGGAGAGCGGCAACTCGCACCGCGTGGTGCGCGAGCTGCCGCGCCGCGAGCGCCCGCGCGCGCGCACGCCCGGCAAGGAGCCGGCGCGACAGGTAACATGTACTTTTAAATACCCACACAAAACAGACCCGTCATCTTCCCTGCCGCCCTTATCTGTGTTTGAGTGTCGGCGCAACAAAGCTTTCATCTTGACCAACCACCTGACAAGCATTAAATAAAAACTTTTATTACAACAAACTTAAAAGGTCTGAAAAAAAACTTCTATTTCAATCAATCAAACGAAAGTTGTTATGATTTGAAAGTTATAATTGATTTGAAAGGTGTTATAATGAGATTTCCCAATTAATTCGGCTTTAAATTTTCTGTCCATTCATTTCATATTGACGATCCGATCAAAATATTGATATTCGGACTCCCCCCAGGGCTGCACGCGCAGCCGCATGCGTCGCGCGGCGCCGGCGTCGTTCCGGCTGCTGGCCGCGTCCGACAACATGCGCCTGGAGCCCACGCCCTGCTCCTCGCACCCCAACGATGACACGCAGGTTTGTACCCAGCCTGTGATTGCTTGAAGATTATATTGCTATTATTGAACATAAAGCTACCTCCTACATTTCGCATGACCCGCTGCATCTTCCGCTTAGTAAAATTCTTAAATTATTTCACTGACTGACTACGCTCTGATTAAAAGGATGGATGAGTTCATTTTCTAAAAAAAATTAGTACTAAGGAAATATTTTTGAAAATTCATCATCATTCTCTAAAGGAGCTTAAACGTAATTTTTAACCGACTTCAAAAAAAGGAGGAGGTTCTCAATTCGGTTGTAGGTTTTTTTTTTTGTTTGTTACCTCATATCTCCGTCATTTATGAACCGATTTGAAAAATTCTTCTTTTATCTGAATGGATCTACTTCCCGATTGGTCCCATAGAAATTTCATCAAAATCGGTTCAGCAGTTTGGTTTTGAAATCAAAATAGCTGGAAAAAATGTCATCCAGGTAAAAGAAATTGCGAAATTGATACTTGACAAGGATTTGTGTGTGATACGATAACTAAAAATGGTAAAATAAAAACTTTTTTGCAAAAAAAACCGACTTCGAAGTTTTTTCGAAGAGACTTGAAAAAGTATTTACCTCTAAATCTCATTAGCATAACTCCATTTTCATTCATTCTATGCATCTGCAAGTTTACAACGTGCGATTAATCAACTAAACTGCTAATCACTTTAATATCCGTGCAATACAATTCATATTCACATTATTTTACTCCTTTCCTAATACAAGCAATCCGATAGCTAAATAATGTTTTTTGTGGGCAGAGTGCGGCGGGCAGCAACTGGGAATGTGCCTGGCGAGACCAACCTAGACGAGCGGCCAGTGCAAAGGTAAATAAAACACTGTTATTGATGTTACAATTTCGCATTATTTGTCCAGCAGCAGTAGTTACAAAATAGTAATGTAATCGTGGAACTTAAATAAATAATTCATCTTACTATACCCGAAAATGAACAATTCACCAATTAAATTCAATAGGGAACTAAAGTTTATGGTATCAGAAGTGGGATAATTACACTCAGACTTTTTTTAATTGACGACTCAATTTAGATTCTCGTTGGCAATCTAAATTAAGGTTTAGAGCAACACCAATTCAGTTCAATTTATTTATTTCCTCATAAAAAACTTCTTGTCCCCAGGTATCAAGCAGCCGTGGAGGTCCAAGCGCGGAGTCCTCGCTAGAAGACCTGACCCTCACCCCGACAGGCCTGGACCTGTCGCTGCCCGATTGCAAGATCATCGCCAACAGGAACGCCAGGCAAGACAGAGACTTTAAAAGGTATCCCCTCGCACGCATTCATACATCCACACGCAACGGCAACGTACATGGTGATTGTAGGTACTTTATAGTTTCAGATTAGTGTATTTATTTCACGCGTGACTCGTACGAACTCGTATCGCAGCGGGCGCGCCCGCTCATCCCACGCGAACACGCCGGTAGAAGCGCGTGTACGCGCGTTCTTTTTTTTTTGAAGTGCATAATGTGGCGCGCGTGTACGCGACTAAGCCGGTACGAGCATATAAGCGCTACAAAATACGCTAGTCTGAAACCGCTTTTAATGTTAAATCCAGGAAGTTTAAATAAATTAACGAGATCAATAGGTATTGTTTTAATTATAGTTAGGGACGTTATAAAGTGCGATGAGGAAGCAGAGCGTTTTTTTATATGAAAAAGTTATATTTGGAACAAAGTTAACACTCGTAGGTGATGTGCCAATGTTTTCCGACAGAGACCAGATCATTTTTAAAACTCGGGGCTGGTAGTAAAGATGAGATGATGATCAAGAAGTTGATATTTAAGTCTGATATTACTTTGTAATGTAAAGATATGTGTCGCAAAGTTTTACGTAGGACAAAGTATATACAATTATGTTATAAAAATAACTGCAGAAATTCGATAGTGGCAAATTGGGGTATTTTTTGGCTACGTGAAAGCGCTGGGCTTTGATCAATACAAATATTATAAAGTGGTCAAGTTTGGATGTAGTGGAGTATTCATCGCAACTACTGACCAGATCCCATCCGTCGACTACGAAAACGGAGTTTATTTCGAAAATTCTTTCTTTGATTGGAAGCTACGTTATCTCCGAGCTATATTTACGACGTTCCCGTAAGATTATTTCCTACCATAAGACGAACGAAACCACGGCCGAAAGCCAGTTGTTTATCATTTTCGATGAAATATTGCAATGTTCATACTATTTGCATAAATCATATAACATTTTAACTTTTTTATAACAAATCACCGCTTTGATTTTTTTTATTTTTGGTGTGCGAATAAAATACTAAAGCAATTTTGATTTTATCCCTCTCATATCATTTTCATATAGCCACATCCTTTTTCCGTGTTTTGTAACAACTGAAGTCCTTTAAACAGTTACTTTATCTCTGACAGTAGCAACCTAAAAGTAACCTTATTGCAACTTAGATAAATATCACTGTGGATTTGGCAATGATACAATATCAGAGAAAATCCGAAATCCCCTAACATGGGTCTTAAAAACAAAAACAACTGGCGAAATGTGAGTGTACTATGAGGGTTGCACCACTTTTAGCAGCACAGAATCGCATTTTACCATGCTCCAATCCTTTTGTGTGACTCAAAACCGTCATTTGCTAGAGAGAGAAAAATAACGTGCTGCCGGCCGCATCGTCGATACTGCCGCATGCGATATGTGGCGCAACCCTTAGGTACACTGCTGCCTAACCCTTCGGGGATTACAGGCGTGTTGTTTTTATGTAAACGCGGAGGTAAAATAACTGTGAAAGCAGCGTGACGTCATCTTTCCACGAATACAAATCAATTAACCAAAATTCTTCCATACAGGTATTACGTCAACGAAATGACACCAAAAGACTTGTCAAAACTGAGCAAGGAGATCCGTCACGAGAGAGAATCTTATCGAGAACTAACTGGCCGCTACATAGAAAAACCTGAAGTAATACCTCTAAAAGAAACACACTACTCGGACTTGTCAAACAAAGAGTCAATACTCAAAAAAGAATCGAAAAAAGACTCAAAAGCGAAAGAAATAAAGACGAAGATTAAACGGTCGGATTCTGGCAGGAGTGAGTTGAAAGTGAATGTGAGTGTGGGTAGTAAAGTGTTGATTATTGAGCCGTTGGGAGTGTACGATTGTATTAACTTGGGGAGGAGGATCGATGTGCAGTGGCCCTCCGAAGCGGAGAGGGAGAGAGGGGGCAGGAACTTTTGGGGAAGCTGGGTGCCTCTGGCGGGGATGGATGGACTGGTGAGTGATACTTCAAAATGCTATTTCCAGTTACAAAAAGGTTTTTATAAAAAAATTAAGTCGTATAGTTCCGCCAGGCCATTAGCCAGTGCAGAAAATAATATGCCATAATCTGGTGACTGATTCAGTATGTCAAATGATAATAATAAATTATATTTATTTCTGTAGTAAGTTGGTTTAAAAAACGTTTGCACCTTACAGTAAATTTTGTTATGACTTGATGAGGTTGGTATTTCATATCCGAGTACTCTGAGGAGAAACAGCCGAATCAAACTCTGAGGTCACAGTTTCTTTTCTAGTCCAGACATCCTCGGTCAGGTCATATGAGAACCATGAAGTTTGTCTGAGGTGATCTTTTGCACATCTCGATATCTAAGATTCTTAAAAGATATTGGTGTTCCATGTCCTAGACTCTCAATCATCACACGACACCGTATGAAAAAACTAAATTACCCGAGTTCGATGCACGTCCGTTGCGCTTATACATATTATTATAAGCTTTGAACTCAAAATTGCTTGATTACAATTACTATATAGTATTTTTATTTAATAAAAATAAAAACAAGAATAAGTATACATGGTTATTTTTTTGTTTAAGTTAATTCTAAAAACATTTTGTTTCCTACCCAGGTTGTACACAAATGGACACCAAACCACAGGGACCCGAAACTTCGATCTCACGTCGACAAAAGCATACTTCTTATACAAATAGACGACAAGTACGTGCCCATCGCCGAAAACTGCGTCCAAGACCTCGGCGATGAAGTTTGAACCTTATTTGAGACAGCACAAGGTCGAAATCAACGTGAACGAAGTATGAACTTTTACTCTATTTTAAAAATAGACACCTATGAGCTATGACAGTGAAGTCTGAACCTTATTTGTATAAAGATAAAGGTCAATATCAAAATCTACTAGATAAATTACTTTTATCGTGGTTAGGATTAAATAATATGGCGAAGAAAAATTACACCTTATGTCTATCAGAATAAGTTTAAAAATTACATGCAACTTCAAAATTGACAACGGTATAGTTGAGAGTTGCGTGTGTGATCTCGGTGTTGAATTATGAACCTTAAATGTATGAAAGTAAGGTGTATTATGGAAGGCTGTTGTGAAACTGATTCATAATTTACTAATGCAACTGATACAGTTCCTCCAACACTTGTAATATGATTAATGGTCAAGAGAGAAAGGTGATAATTGATTTAAATTTTTAGGAAAAGATATTTCTGTTTGCTAACAGAAAACCCTTACTTATGTTGAACTTGAATCCTATATATTGTACAAACACTTCGAAGTTGAAACAAATTAAGAGAAGGGTCCTTGATTAAGCGGTAAAATAAGCGGTAGCAAAACCTTTGAATATTAAAAAAAAAAACATCTTTAGGGGCTGCGCAAACGTAGACACTCTTTGTTACCGACACGGCACACCGTCACAGGAAACCGTAGCAGAAACGCATAGCGAGTGGCTGATTTACAGTGAGTCTATAGAAATCAAACATTCATTGGTAGCTTGTATCCGACACAAGACACAAAAGTGCCCACGTTTGCCTACTTTTTTTTGTCTACGTTTGCGCAGCCCCTTAAACGCTAAAAACATTCAACATCTCTTAGTGGTAATTAATCATGCTACAAGCTGATCTACTAATATAGTGCAAGGTTACCTTTACAAGCTCGCTATTAATACAATTTATAGTACCAATGTTACTTAGATATCAATACGAAATCCTTAACATAAAATATGCTATACTTTCATTATATTCATCAAGTTTTGAAGGTCAGCTAGAGCTTATCAGACAAAGTTCGCGAAAACGTAAAGATATACTCACAGTTTGAGCATTTTCAGCTCAAGGATATTGAAATATGGAAACTGTGTTGATTTTTTCTTGTTTCCTTAACGACGATGGCATTGGTATGGTATCTGAAGTATATGGCAACATAATATGATAATATATAATGTTCGTGTCACAAAGCAATATTATCAAGCAAAGACAAGTACAGATCTTATGACAACTATGCTATGAATAAATTAAAATGAGATAGAAATAGACGGTCCAAGTTACGGTGTATTTTCAACCTTATAACTTAAACGGTACAGTGCAATTCTGCATAACGAATGTACGTAATTCGAACCTGTCAAAACAAAACATCTTATTGATGTGATTTTCAATTGTATGTAAAAGGGAATAAAGTTGGAAATACAATCAGCAGTCTTTTCATATAGGATTTGCGACTCAAAGTCGTCCATGATTGACTTAAATGTGTAATTATTATGAAATTATATAGTTAAATTGTCTACCATAAGGCTGCCTGTCTATTTGAGCGGAGCGAATGCATAACCCGATCAGAAAGAACTTTTTTCTATGCAACAAAATCGAAAAAAAAAAGTCATTCGCTACCTTTCGGCTTGAACGACGCGCGACGGGAATCAACACCGCGTCGGACTATTCGCTTTTATTCATGAACAAAGTTCTTTTTGGCCTGCTCAAGCCGATTCCACGTCTATAGGTGCGGTCCCGAAATGATCAAGCAGCCTAAATAAAATAAAAATAGGCTTAAATTAAATTGGATAAAACACAAAATACTTCGATTTTTTATTTCGCACTTATGCCATTACGTTTCGTTTAGATGTAAACTGTAATATATTCCCGTATTATTAAATTTAAGTTGCATTCTGTCGGTCCCGTGGTGTAAATAGTCATGATAAGTTGTGGCGCAAGTGTAGGCTTTTACGAGTTACAATTAGAACATCTTAAAGGAGCTCTTTTGCAATGTTGTAAAAACAATTAATTGCTGTTTATTTCTTGCCAATATTTTAAACATAAAACAATAATTATGTATCATACACACAGAAAAGACGAAGCACTAAAGGGCGTCAAAAAATTCGTCCACATCGCTGTCAACAGGAGTGCCCAGAAGGCTGACAGCATTGCCACGTTGGATGGCAATGCCGATTCACCTGCTCGCCACCTGCACTATTCTGTAGTTTTCCATAATAAGTATAATTTTGAGACAAGCCAAGTTTTTGATGATACAGTACATACGAACGGAAATATGAATATCATAAACAAAGAAACATACAGAAAATATTGGGCCGTTTCTCCAAACGTTTTGCTTTTAATTTCAAGTGATATATTAGTGAAATAACAAGGTTATTTTCGTGAGCAATATCAAGTTGTTATGTGAATTTAACGTTGTTTCATTCTTCAAAGATAAGGGCGATGGGCAGTTTTCTTTGAAACTCTTTTAATTATCAGGCAAGGAAACATCTAAGTTAGTAGCCATTCAATTAAAAGCTATCGTAAAAGTCTTCCAAGACTTGCGACACAACACACGCTTTGTTGTATGTGGGTAGCTTTACAATGTAAATATTTGTAAATAATGTAAAAAAAAATACGAAAAAATGTATATTCGTCTCTTTAATATATAAAGAAAAAAAAACAACTTATTACAGTACATAAGTAGAAACCTTTTTTTATTTTTGTTATTATTTTTTGTCGAAATTCGTTTTGTATAAAAATAAACCGTTCGCTCCAAATGCCCTTTTAGTCTGACACCAAATGAATGTGTATTGTGTATTTAAATTATTTATAAATTATAAAATTATGTAAGTTACTGTGTATGTATGTTATAAGCAAAGTCGAATATTCTTCTGAGGGCGCCCGAACTTGTTTTATACCAAGTATAGTAAAATTGCACCTCATTATGATTATTTCATAGAATACTTCCTAATATAAACATTAACACCCGTATCTATAGTCAAGTTCAAGTATTTACTTGAGCTAATAATATTGCAATTTTTTATGCAATAGACACAAATTTAAATGAAGTAAGAACCTTAGAATAATAAAAAGCTAAGAATTCTATCTTTTTACAGTTCTAAGTTTTAAGCAATTACTAAACAACATAATAAAATCGTATGTTAAAAAAAATTACATTTCCTCAAGTAAACACTTTGACTTGTTTATAGATACGGGTGTAAGAGCAGTCTAGCAATTAAATACTCAACTCCTAAATAATTCAATTTTGCATCTGTCAGCATAGATCGGAATAGGTAGAGTATATTTGGCTAAACTTCAAGGAAGTAACGTGTTGATAATACCATCCTCTAATTTAACAGCTTTACTTCGAGACTTAAAAATCATTTCGGGAGTTTATACGGAGGTACTATCCACATTACATACCTATTCCGATCTCTGGTTATAAGTTTACATAAACTACAATTTGAAATATGTTTCGTTCTAGATTACATTCTTAGGGCTAATTTCACCAATGAAAATTGCGAGATCAGTATATCGAAACAGCGTTAAAGATAAATTCTTGAACGCCGTTTAGATCGCGTCTCGTCCTTCAAAATTATCTGTGGAATCCGCTCGTATTGCCCAAAAAATCAGACATCTAAAAAAGTATTTATTCTACTTCCGTGAATATTTGACTTTGCTAAAGCCAGTTCACACGCAGTTTCTCTATTTGTTCACTGTTGTTATGTATACTATATCACTGTATATGTATTGTTTACCAAAATAATGGACAAATTATAATGATGACGTTGTGTTTTGCGAATTTAAAGGGGTGTGAAATTATTAAATGTTGATGTTCGAATCGCGCAATCTAACTGTTTTAGTATTCTGTGAATGTGATTAATGAGAAATAAAAAATATTGTGAAATAACATTATGATGACGTATGTTTGATATCAATTCTTTGCATTTATGTAAACAAACGCATGAGATTTCGAAATAATAACCTAAATTGAATTATAAAATGGTATATACGGCTGTGTATTCTGTCCATTTTCAGAAATGGTTCTCAAACCTGGTTTATGACATGAAGGGACCCCAAGCTCGAAGTTTGCGAGCACAGTACCCTGAGGGTTTGAGGATGCGGCCTCCCATAGAGTTATTTCATAATATACAACTTAAAGAGCACCACTTATTAAATCAAAATGAGGAATTTTAAATTTTATATTAAAATCCAAAAATTTCACTAAATCCCCGAAGCGTTGAGATAATTTAAAAATTATAATTGAATTGTTCACTTTAAATCGTCACTGATTTGTTATCATCTGCTAATGTAATTATTAGTTAAATATTTTACTGGCCTCAAATTTAATTATTTGTGCTGTAAGCTTTTCATGAACAGTCAGTGTTGCCATAGGGGCTAGCAAAAGTGACTAGACGATAAAGGTGGTGGATAAGTCAAAAATGGGAAAATCTTTGTACAAATAAAGAAGCAATTTGAAAGCGATTGCCACTCGTCTAAACCAGCGGGACATTTTTAATGCGCCGTGGTTCTTTGACGCTTGAATGATATTTTCAGGATGTCACTGTTCCAACCTGTACCAATGTTCGTAAACATTACTGAAATTAGCCCAAAAACATGCACCGACGACGCGGTGGAAGTGGTGAAGTTCTGGGCTAACAAAATATAAAAAAACTGTCGTGCCAGCGACACGAAGAAGAAGGGAAATTTGTGTTGAAAAATCGAAATGGCGGCAGTAGTTATGACTACGGCCACGTACGAAAAGACCCGTTCTGCACTCTATCCAGTCTGTAAATGTCAAAACCTTTTTTGTTACTTTATGGATCCACTGTTAGCAGATGATATTCAAATTCCAAGTGATTCTATGCACTCTGCACTTTGACACTCTGTGTCCCTTGTGGTATTTGTTCGCGTTTTCTATCGGTTTGAGTTCCAAATAAATGAATACAAATGAAAGTTATTGCAGTAATTTTTATTTGTTTCATCCCGACATGGTTTATTGCAAGCTGTGAAATTTTTAACTGGCTGATACATAAATATGAATGAATATGGCCACTGTGACGATTGTATTGGGTGAAAATTAAATAAAAAGTAATACTCACTATAAACCAAATCGAATATGACAAAAACATAGATAAAATAATTATTATGTCTAAAGTCCACCCAAATGAAATTGCAAAATATTCCTTTAAAAAGCTTCGAAGATTTGAAAATTCCTTGATTTCTTGAAATCTGTAAAAAACGCTGTTAAGAATTGATAAATAAACTCACGCGTTTTTCCCAAAGGAGGGGCAGAAACTGATAAATTTGACCTAAAACGCGAACGTACCACAACTAATATATTATGAGTATATATTATATTCTCAAGTTGCCTTAATATATTTTAGACTGATTTTTTATAATCGTGATGTGTGTCAAGCCGTTTTATAGATAGTTAAGATGAAACTGCGTTCTTTCAATCATTTCATTGTTAAGATCGCAGTGTACTTATGAACTTAATGTTTTGGCGGTTTACTCGTTTACGGTTTTTGATGTTGAACATGGATATTTGTCGTTAGATAAATAAAATAACACATTTAATCACAAACTTACAAGTTTTTCAATGACATTCCTCGGTTTTTTTTTTTTGCATTTTTTGTCGGAATATTTTGCTTTATGGCCCGTGCCATAATAATTCCCTGATTTTTATAGTGACTCGTAAAATTCGTAACTTATTCGTCACTTGACACGACAAATATCTGTATTAAAAAAATCCGAATTTATATTTATTACTTTGCAAAAACGGTAGCTTTCCGTTAAAGCTTGGTGTATTCTGTGTGTTAGTCTAAATTGAACTTTATTGCAATGTAAAAGAGTAGACGTTTGTACAGTAGAAAGGCACAATCCGTCCACAAGTGATTTTTTCTGCATATGCAACAATTTTGTTTTGAATCTATTTTGTTAGTTTTTTATTGACATCGATGGAGAAACAAATAAAATATAAGTGTGCAAGTTTTTCTATGAACCATAACTCAACATTTCTTCGCCAAAAAGACTTTATAAGATAGATAAAATTCTAATAACAACGACCCCCGGTTCCTGGAAGCCTCTTCAATATTTGCTGTTAAATCATTTGACAGCTCTTTTACTGTTCGGTATACTTGACGAGCTCTTCAGAAATTAGGAGTCAGTGTAACATTTCACAGAATTCTCAACTAGTTTACAAATATCTCTTTGTTTTACTTATGTCTACTATTTGTAGCTGGTATCTGTGAATATAATTTATCTTTTATTTGTTTCTCTATGTTGTAGACAAACTACTCTACACTACTTTACGTACTATTTAATCACAGATTAAATACAGATTTTGAATGTATTGGATCCGTTCAACCAATAACAGAAGTACAATTAGTGCCCTGCATTAAGTTCACCCTTCAAACAAATAAGAAGAGGGATCAGATAATGCACGGTCCTGACTGCACCTGATACGTACCAACCCGGCTGTTTGAATAAAGTTCGGACACCGGACTTTGTCAAATTATCTATCAAAGCGGACACAGGGTCCGCAGCCAGTACGCTCTGGTCGGTTTGACCACACTTAACAAGACCAGTAGCGTGATTTTGAACGCATTCGCTTCTAAAAGAGGTTTCATTACGTTCTCTACGCCCCTCTGTCCTCATATCGTCGATGTCAGTAAAGCAGCTTCTTCTCACAGCATATGCAGATAAGACGTGGTTGTTTTGTGAGTACACGTACTGGTAAACCGCCGCTCCGTTGATTTGTGTCACGTTATCAATATCAGAATTAATACTGAATTAAAATGGTACATGGATAACTTAGCGTTTTATTTCTAATTTTTATTAAGGTAAACGCACACTTATCAGAGCCGAAGGAAGCGAAGGAGCCGAATGAATCGAATTTTAGGATTAGATACTCGTATGAAATCATATATGCAACCTCGCACACGTTTATCCGCTCCGAATTGGACGAATAGAAAACGTTACTGATAGAAGGTTTCGTTCGGCACGGACACAGATATAATAAATACAGGAGATATGATTTGTAAACAAATGTATTCGTGTTCAGATGTCGCCGTGTTCTCCCCACTTAATTCACTAACACAAAAGCAAAAACTATAAGAACGGCACACGAGCTCATATTTCTCCCGCACACAAAGAAACTTACAACAACACTAATAAACTCACTAATAGAACACAGGCATACATGGGGCGGGGCTTCTACCTGTAGCTACGGACTCAGAATAAACACACATCGCAACTTGTGATGTGAAGAGGTAATCGTAGAAAAAATAGTATCGATGAAATTCAGTTACCTTTAATCTGCCCTTTTTATATATAAAAATACAGTACTATTTTTGTATCTGAATTCGAGGTGTTGGTATGTAGTCTTTCTTCAATGGTTGAAAGGACTTAGGCTCAAAGTGAGACGAACATATCGTGTTATTTTTTGTGGGAAACCAGTTTGGAACTTTTCCTGTCGCATTTATCCACTTTTCTTTTATTTTTGGATACTTCGGATAGCTAAAATGTTAAAATAAAACCAAGGTGTGAATTGTGATGATGATATCAATGATACATGTGTAAGAGTACCGCAATAAATTAAAAACCCATACTTGATTCAATAAAAGATAAGTCGAGTAATCAAGAAATAGTACAATGAATTGTATTTTTCAGTAATTAATTATATAAATTTTATCATTAAGTACCTCACATTAGTAAACAACAGATATAAAGTTCCATGTAACAAAAATAGTCTAATTTTTTACCCTTGTGTAATCATTCGTACTAAGGGATCGTATAAAATATCGACAACCACAAAAGTGTCATCACCTCTCTAATTATCTACCTAAAACAGCCGCTTCACGAAACTATCGTGTGAGTGAGAGTATCAGTAAAACACTTATCCATTGCACTATTAGACCAGCCGATTCATTGATCGATGTGTATTAAGCAAACAATGGTTGTTGTTCCTAATGAAAATAATTGCTTTTGGTACTTTATCGTGTTTCTAGTATCACGAAGTAATGTTTTAATGAATTTAATAAGAAAAATAATCATATTTTAGTACTAACGTGTGAAATGAGATGCCATCTTTCGTATAATTCACAATAGAGGTGTTATTTTTGCAAACAACCACTGTACAAAGCGGCATTTTGTAAAAAATCACAAGCAGTGAAGACGTCGCAAGTTGACATTCGACTAATGGCTGAAACTGGCAACAAGCCTCTTTTCGGCTAGATGTGTTCGCAAGCGCCACGCCTCCTTGCCATATCTCCTGTATTTATTATATCTGTGGGCACGGACTAGTGTGCGTTTACCTTTATGTCACTCTCCCTAACGATCTGTTCACGACCTAATTCTTTACGACTTTTACTTGTGTCAAGAAACGTGTGTGCGTCACTTGCTTCCTTCTCGTGAATACGGTGGCGTCGCAGCGAATCGTACCTCGTACATGCCCTAAGCCAGGGATGGCGAACCAATGGCACGCATGCCATTTAACTATATTTTCCTCTACCTATGCCTGCAAACCATTATTTTCAGACATGCATAACATTGACTCACTTTGAAACCGTTGGGTAGATGTCTTCAGTTCAGCATGCATTCTACTAAAAGTAACCTCTTACAACCTTAATCAGAAGTGATTTTTCATCTAATTTGAACTAACTAAATAGAAATCACACTATACCTACAGTGCAAAATGTATTTTTTTGGTAGTAAAAAAAGATAATACCCTTTTTTGGTTGATAGTATTTAGTTTATTTTCCCAATAATATCAAAGTCAACATTAAAAATCCATGGCCTCATTAAACATTAAAAAAAAATGGCACGTTGATCCATAAAGGTGCGCCACCCCTGCCCTAAGCAATTAGTCCCTTTTGTATTCTCTGTAGCAGGGTTGTTGCGGATGCAAAAATTTTGACATCCGCGGATGCAGGGGACTAAAATCATCAACAAGAAATTAAATGCAACTCAAATGATGCCATAATTGACTATGTATTCAGGTAAGGTCAGTTGGGGCAAGTGCGGCGAACATCAATATCTCCTAAACTAATACAGTAATTGAAATACTCGTCATAACCTGGGTCCTTCGAAAACAAAATTTAGTACCGGTATAAAATTTTAGATGTCGCAGGTACGAAACTACAGAAAAATCACTACTGAGTGATTTTAACCATTCTCTAAACATTATTCTTTATTTACCTGCAATTATTTTGTTTCTATCTCACCAGTAATCTAATGCTATCGATGCTTAAATTTTGATAACCTAAAACAAACGAAGTGAAGCAAGTGTGCACATTGAACTATATTATTAGCGTAAGTAGTAATACCTCAGTGAGTGTGCATACCAATAGTGCCGCACTTGCCCCAAACCAGAAATTGACAACATTTTGGGGAAATAAGTTTTAATAAATAAATAAATAAATTTATTTGTGTTTTGTGGGTCGGAGCCCAGTCGACTTCGGGAACCACTGATTTAGCTAATTAAATTGATTGCCGTTCCTGAAACGGCGTAACATGAATATCTAGAAAAAGCTACAAAAAAAATGTAAACGGTAACAAAATACTACGATATTGCTGTATTTTGTGGACCCCTAAACGTTTTCACAGGAAAATGGCTCATCTAAATGGCAAATAAGTATACCTCCTCATAAATTGCATGTAATGTCGCC
This sequence comes from Standfussiana lucernea, assembly GCA_964057025.1. Classification (NCBI taxonomy): domain Eukaryota; kingdom Metazoa; phylum Arthropoda; class Insecta; order Lepidoptera; family Noctuidae; genus Standfussiana; species Standfussiana lucernea. The sequence continues at coordinate 14,452,166 of OZ059800.1, forward strand.
AATTGTGATAATCTCTATGTACGTACCTACCTACATACAAAAGTAGGTATGTTTGTAAGGTTTGCACAGCCCAACCTACTAAATAAAAACTTGAATTATTGACAGTAGGTAATGCAAATATGTAAAATTAAGGGGTGAAATTGAGGAATTTGTTTTTGAAAAATGTTGTTCCTTTTGAATTATGAACTTCGAAACGTATCGTAAGTCAATCCGTGGCTGCTTAAAACTAAAAACACGTTGTATGAAAACTCAACCCTTTACGCCACAATTACGTTATTTAAAGGTAAAAATATAAAAGTCGTAAAAATGGGACGGAGAGCGGGGTCTAGAAGGGTTGCTAAAGTTCGAAGGGGAAATTCGCGGGCATTGTGAAAGACAAATGCTAGTATTCCTATGTAATTGTTTTAATGCCTAGTTCAGGTCAAAGATAATTGCGATTTATTTAATGCAATAATGACAGAACAAATGATCATATCTGAATTAATCATTATAAAATCACAATTGCTCAAATGAAGTCTCGATTTTTATTTTTCTAGTATAAACTTTAGTCTTCTACAATTAACTTCACTCTTAATTTCGTTGACTTTTTGTTTCGCTTGCAATCATGTTGTTTTCCGATCTGCCTGAAGACTACAAACTTAGTTTTAACCGGTATTTGTTCCTGTTTAAATGTATTGGTATAGATTTCTTTGACAAATCGAGAAGTTATATTAATCGGAACAATATGAAGTTGTGTTTGTTTAGTATGGCCTTCTATCCGTTCATTTTGGGGCAGTTTACTCTAATCGGTCATATCAAAGCCGAGAATTTTCTGGAAAGTGTCCGCGTTGTGCCTGTTGATCTTATGTTTTTACAAGGTATATACAGTAAAATTTATATCATATAGTTGAGTAAATAACAGCACAACACGACTGTAATCATCGAAAGGTTTGGCAGAGGTGTACGTACCTAATAGTACCTACGCCCACATTTCGCCAGTTAAGCAAATGTTTCAAGTACCAGGTAAGTGGGGGCGAGCCTATTGACATCAATCGGGCACAAAGCCAGCCTCTGTGTTGCTATTGAACAATTCCTTACAGAAAAACCCCACATAACCTGGGACCTGACCTGGGATTCGAATCAAAGGCCCCATGCTCAGCAGTAGGTACCAGTGCATGTGACCACTAGGCAACGAGGCAGTAAAAACGAAGGAAAACGTTGGTTGGTGTCTCTGGTTGTTCCGGTAGAGTAATACCTATAGATAGATAGATACCTAGATAGAACATCGATGGCGATGTGCCAATAACACCTAAATGACAAAGTCAACATTTTACACAAACTGAGAAAAAACGCTTAATTTCTTGAGAAGTAAAAAATTTGTTAGTTTCTTTATTTATTTTGAATAATAATTATGTTGGATTTATGTATTATGCTGAATTCGTATATTTTATGATAGTGTAGTAGGTATTCGGTTAGATAGCGAGGTATTAACTTTGTAAGTACCTACTTACTTATTGTTTTTATGTGATAATGTTGTGATATTTAGAAGATTATGGATTTAACAAAACACCAATTAACTTGAGATTTCACTAAAACATGCGAAAAACACCTTTAAATTCAAAACGATAAAAAGTGAATTTCTCGAAAAATGTCAGTTAGGAGATATTGGCATTTCGCCGTCGATATACAACTTTATGTACAGCAAAGTCGTACTACAACTGTTATACAATATTGCTAATTATATGGTTACAATGCCAGTCTAATTACTGTTTGCGATATCTTCCAGACAGCCTTATTATGTAGGGGGAGGGGGCTAAATACATGGGACTGAAACATAAATGGGGAAATGTGGATGTGCATTTCTGGTACACCTCTGCCTAATTCTTCAGGAATCACTGACGTGATCAAAATTTTATGCAACTTTATATTTTCAGATATGGTAAAAATGGCGATAGCAGTCTTTAAAAAGTCTGATATAAGGGACATGTTATTAGAGGTTGGTGATCTGTGGCCAAATAACTTGGAGGTTAACGATCCTAAGGCGGTGATACTGAAGGCTTGGCTGGGACGCATCAAGATACCTCTTGATTGTAACAACACTGTTTTTTTTACTTTTTGATATTGATTTAAACCCGTTGACTATTGGGACTGTCCTGTGCAAAAAAACGATTAGGTAACAATTTAATATCAGCTAAATATGCTATGCTAATCCGGAAATACGGAGAGTACCGAAGCATGCACCTTTTCTGGTTTAACTGTACTAATTTGCATCGTTCTTAAGGTGGAAGCGCCAGGGTAGCCCGCGAAATTAAAATTTTCTTACGTTTTTTGCAATTTTCCGGTCATTGTCAGGCTGTACATTGAAAAAAATATGATTCGCGGCTGTAATAGGTATTTAGTTACAGAATTATAATCATTAAAATCATCAATACAACCCTCAAAGTTCATACAACCCCATTGAATTACTTTTTCAGGAATAAATCATATTTTGTTCAATGTACAGCCTGACAATGACCGGCAAATTGCAAAAAACGCAAGAAAATTTGAATTTCGCGGGCTACAATGCGCTGTCACCTTAACCGGTAACTGGTACTATGTTGCCAGCAAGTTTATAACGTCTGCGAGACATTTATACGGGGTGGAAGGGACATGGACGGTCTTACCTAAAGCGTTAGTGATAACATTAACATTAGGTCAGGCGAAATTTATGAAACCTTTAATGTACCAATTATTTCATGCAAATAAAGAATCATGAATTAACACTTGAAACGAGATATTTAACTCAATATATAAAGGGTAAGGGCTTGTTCTTTTTCAGTATTCTTCGCATTCGCGGTAACAAACCTGACCCTGTTCGAAGCGATACCGTTTCTGATATCCATGTTCAACATGTGCCAGGGCGTTGATGTGTATTTGTTTCCGTTTCAACCTATTAACGTCTGGGATATCGACTCGCTGTTCAGTTATCTGGTGACTTACTTGTGGGAGTTAGCTAGCAGTAAGTATTGTTTACAAAGAAGGCCGGACGCACGTCAGGGGTAACACTTTTTTACCTTGAGCTGACCTAGCGTATGGCGGAGTTTCAATAGAACAGGAAGCCTGCTTATATTGGTTTTCTTACCACTGACTTGTAGTCTTTCGTAGTACATACTTCCTAGATACGTTTTAGGGATTTGAGGGAGTCTATTTAGTAGAAAAGAACTGCTGATTTTATTATTCGGATAAGATCCCAACTGCGATGCCTTCACGAAACCACGTCAGATCACTAGGGCTGCATGTTTTGGGGCAGGATCAGAGGTGGAGCATAGTGTGCGACATAGCTCGACACCCACACCTAGCTGCTATTCCTTTGAGATAGCCCCATGTTCTAGCGAAGCTGGAGTTACATCTTACCAATTGAGTGCTCCACAATAATGTCCCAGGTGCGCTACGGCGAAATAACCTGTGTTTTTGTCCTTCCTTTAGCGGTGCCCTGCCAATTGTGTCTCTACCTGCCTTTCGACTTAACAATCGTGATCATGACATCAAATGTAAGCGCTCTCTTTCGACTACTGCAAGTGGATCTGAAGAACGCCGTCACAATACATGATGATGAGAAACAGATTAAGAAGAACATTAACGTTTCTGATCCTGAGAGCTATAAGGAAGTGCAGAGGATTGTTGTCATACATCAACGGCTTCTGAGGTATCTATTCAGAATTTAAAATTAAGAGTAAATTGAACTGTGTAGGCAACCGTATTTTAAAGAAATTAAAAGGTTCTTTTCTTTAGAAGCGAAACCCTATGGTTTTTGGCATGGGTATGTGACGCCCAGTTTCGCCACTATACCTACCTACGCAGTGCTTAATATGTTTTGTCTTAGTTACTTTAAAATAGGCGTCAGAAGACTGACGACGCAGACTTGGTCGCGCAGCACCGCATCGCAACAATCCTCCTACGTTACTTTTTGTAAATTTTGTAATATTTATATGGACTATCGCACACATTTTGTATTCATTCCTACATTTTGTGTGGAAACGTGCGCTACTGAAATATGCGTTGAGCTTTCTCCATTCATTTTCAAACAGACCATAATTTTCAGGATAGCAGATCAACTGAGCAAAATATTCGGTTTGGTGATATTCATTCACGTCGCGTTCTCTGCGCTTGAGATATGCTTCTTTGGATTCTTGACTGTGGTTAGTTGCAATTTTTTTCAATATCTATTTAGTTCTGTCTTACAAATAAAAACTTTTGCCCAGCAGTGGGATGACGACATGCTGATAGTATCCCTTAGCCAGTAAGGGGTGCACAGCCGTATATGCCTTTGCAAAAAAGCCTCTCTACAAAATATGCAGTTGCGAAAAAAGCGACTTTTTCACATTTATAACTCTAATTGCGCCGAACGATTTTTTTTCATAGGCACGTCATGAATAAATATAGTAATTGCATTAGGCTGGATTTATTGTTCTTCAACTGCGGCCGAATCGAATGTGCCGAGCCGAAAAAGTGTCTAGCACCCCTTATACTTACGGAGCTTGCTGTTCTAGAAATTGAGCCCAGGTTATCTGTAAAAACGACTACCAAGCTTATAATGTCGTGATAGCCCAGAGGTTAAATCCTCACTTCTCTTGCACGAGGTTGTGGGTACAAATCCGGGCAAGTACCAATGTGACTTATTCATATGAAGGTACTTTCTAAAGTTTATGCTCGACATCACTGACATCGGTGGACGGTGAAGGAATACAGGACTTACTTATGTTTAATTAATACAAGTCTGAAATCACCAACCCGTCTTGAGCAAGCGTGGTGATCAATCTTCGTGCCTTCTCTGTTTGAGAAGAGGTCTTTGCCCAATAATCATGGGCGCTGGCAGCAGGGTGTTAGGAGGTGCACTTGCGCCCCCCTGTCGGGAAAAAGAAAATGCATAGAAAAGATAATTAAAGGTATTCTTAATACCTAGAGAATTAACCTTAAGAATTCTAAAATATTCGAGCTCGCTCAGACATGTTAAAGTCCTTTGCGTTCATAGGCTTCTCTATAAAGTGGCAGAATTAGCCCATTCGTATAATAAAGGCCAAAGAAAACCTATCAAATTCGAGGTGGGGGCTAAAATTCTATTTTCTTATCCTATTTTTTATTGATAGGCTTTTCTGTATAAATCGACAAAGATACTCCTTGTATTGTATAACGGGCTGGTGTCCGCAACTCCACGTACAAAGGGCATATTTTGCGTACGTTAAGTTACTCCTTGTAGGAATTGTAAAAAAATTGAACTGTTTTCTTGGAACTGAAATGCACCCCTGGAACTCCTGCTGAATCCTGCCGGCGCCCATGCCAGCAATAATCATTATGTTAAGCTTATAAAGCAGTTCAAGTTTTCAATGCTCTGTTGCAGGTACATGGTGGACTTGCAGAAACAATCGCCAATTTACTAACGGTAATGAATGCAGTTTTCACAATTTTTCTTCTAGCGCTTTCGGGGCAACTCTTGTGTGACACGGTAATATTTTGTTACAAATATGTTATTGGCCTCAATTTTAGACAAAGGGTGTTTTTTTTTTATTATAAGTAGTATGTTTTGCAAATTTTCAGAGCTCACAAGTTGCCGATGCAGCTTATCAAAGCTATTGGTATGAGAGCGATGTAAAAGTCAAGAAGCTCATCTTGTCTTTTATAATAAGGTATCTGCAAAATCCATCCATTTTAATAATAGCAATGTCCTATTATAAATTTTATTACAATAATTAAACGACCAATGTTTTAGGGCGCAGCGTCCCAGCTATTTATCCGCACTGGGATTTTCAAACTTGACACTCAGATCTTTTTCAAAGGTAAGTAACGTCACGACCAGCAGTCAGTTTTGGACCTTATTGCGTACTAAAATAAATGCATAAATCGCGTCCTTTCAAAATCTTGATTTTTTGTAATTCTGCCTTCAACTACAGTCAGTTATGAACCTTAAAACTTTTAATTAATAAATACCAAATTCGAGTCCTTTCAAAACATATAACAACATGCAAAAAACATCATGCCTGTGATCCCCGAAAGGTTAGGCAGAGATGTACCTAATAGTACACCCACATTTCGCCAATTATGTTTAAGTCCCATGTAATAGGGGCCGAGCTTATTGCTATCAACCGGGCACAAATCCAGACTCCGTGGCTGCTACTGAGAAATTCCTGATGGAAAAACCCAATATCACTTTGCCCGACCCGGGAATTGAACCCAGCACCTCATGCTCAGCAGTCGCGGTTAGGACCACTACACTAAAGAGGCAGTCTGACAAAATGTATAATAATGTTTTTATTTTTCAGATCATAAGCTCCGCTTGGACTTACTTCTCATTGTTGATACAGGTGTATGAAGAAACCTAAGCAAGTCCCTAGCTAGACTACCTACATGCAATACTAGTCTTATTTGAATTCTTCTTTCAACTCAATGCACCAATGTAGTTTACTGCATTCCTGAATAATTTTTTTTACTCAGCAGTTTGCATATCAATCACATTTCACACCGCGAGGAAAACTTCGAGTAATTTAGTCCAGCTGTGATTCTGAGTTCTAGAACATGCTTATGTCCTAGAACCGAACGTACGTGGAGAAGATAGGAATCTGCGTGATGAATTACAGCCTCCACTTACAGTCAGGATCCCAGTGTTCCAGCAGTGGACAAGAGAGAACACTATGGAAAGGAGAGAGAACAAGAGAGAACACTAATTTATGACTATGGTTTTCACCTTGTAATTGAAGCAGGCACTTGAACTAGCTAATAATACAATATTTTGCTTACCTCACGTACCAAGCTACGGTGTTTTATTCAAATTGTCCCTCATTAGATTAAGAAGACTGTTTCCTAAATAATTTATCTCCGCTTTCATCAAAACTAGACGATACTTATACATATAAATGCGTAAATGAAGGCGTGCCGTTGAATTTTCAACGGTCAGCTCTACGCCGATTGTGGAAAATCCAACAGCGCTTTCATATTAAGGCATTCATTTACCTAGTTACCAAGTAAAGGGTTCTAAAGCGAGTTAGCTTACAAATAAAATAACATAACAATCATTATCCAAGAAAATATATTTCCTTCTAAACACAACTCAGTATTATTGTGCCATAATGTATAAATTAAATTCATTTCAATTCCGTTTTACTATGACAATTAGGTACAATGTTTAATAAATAAATATTATTATATTTAATAAAATTGGACGAGTTTGGGGTTTTCTAGTTGCATAATAATTAAGTTATATTATTATTTAATAATACTTATGATTCATGAACATCTCTAATAAGCTTAATATTCTAACGTTAGAGCCATACTAAGTGAATTCGCAAAATGTTCTAAACTATGCAGATGGCGCTACAACCGTTTGTGTCATCATTTCTGATTGCTCTGTTATCGCGTGTAGAGAAATCCTTGCTTCTGATTGGTCCAATGGTAAAGGCCTGTCAAAGCTCATTGTGGATGGCGTGACCATAGCTAGGTTACAATCTTACCAATGAGGTAGAGAGAACCAAGCTATTTTTAAATATTAAATGACATTAACAGATTTTCGACACCTCTTGCGCCAATCGTTGCAATTGCCTTCCTCATAAAAGAGTTGCAGCCAATTCTGCTTTACAAAACTCTTTTTGGTCTGACTATCCGCGATTTATAATCGCATTAGTATTTCTACATGTACATATTAACGGTCACTGGCCCAGAGCAATAAAGTCGGCGTGTAACGAATTTTATAATCCTGGTCGTTTTTAGTCTACGAGTGAATAAGAAAAAGGTTTCTAAAGGTCCCTGTAGAATTATCGTTACAAGCCAAAATACTAAATCTAAGCAAATTCTGGTTGCCTAATCTATGAATGGACCCAAACATGGTCTGTAGGACATTAGTTTATCTAAGCTCGACGTTTTAAGCTACCTACGTTTGCGTATACATTGAAAAGCTAAGTATGTGAGCAGCACAATAAATATAATGTTTACCATTTCCATTCAGGTAATAATGGGGATTTATTTTAACTAGGATTTGACACAATATCAAGACAAAAGTGGTCAATTTGGGAACTATTTTTTTGGTAGATAGATATTCTATTTTATTTTTTATTAATGCCGATGGAGGCATGTCCGTTCTCTATTTTTATCCCACATCCTTTTATGCAAAGGAGAAGGGGCGAATTGTTTATGACCTCTCTCCATTGTTCTCTTACGTTGCATCAGGCAGGTCAACCAAGGAGCTTGTAGACTACTCAACGAAGCAGTTCTGTAGATGATCACTTAGGCCTCCAAACAGACCCCTCCATACGTAAAAATAGTAAACAATTTTACCGACTGCTCACATCAATATGCGGGTTATTAAAAGTTCTAAGTCGCTACAGGTAAACGGGGATGGACTTACAAAGCACCTAGATTTTAGATTCTAGTCTAGAATATGGCCTACGATTGCCGGCTACAACTACAACACACATTTTCACTATCTATTTTTAATTAGAGATGTTTTTAAAAAGGGATATTTTAGACAAATTTTTCAAGCCATCATGAAATGAAAATTATAAAAGTGTAATCATCGTTCATTAATCAAGCGTCCTCACAAAACAGTTAATGAAAACATCGCGAGGAAACTGGCATGTCCTACAACCAAAACTTCGAAGACACGTGAATGATGTCCACCATCCCTCGTGGTTTTTTACATCCCATCCCCTCTCACAGAGAGACGTGTACCTGCTGTGACAACATTATAGGCTAGTCATCATTACACTTTCATAGAATTAGATTATGCAGCTGCCGACGCTAACTGTTACAATCTTAAAATGTTGCCAGCAATAAAGATACAATCTAAAAATGTTGCTAGCAATAAAGATACTAGTAGCAAAGGCAATATGTGAAGCGAGAAAGCATTTATTCTACAAGAGATGATCAAGTGAATAGTGTAGATTTAGAAAAATATTTAGTGACATTTGTCAATAGTATACCTACGTTCGATTAATATAAAGTCCAAATATATTTTACATCTAATGTAGTTTCTATAAATAAAAATGCGTGTAGGGGGCTTTAAAAGAAAAGTGACAGTCCATGTCGCCGGTGGCACCACCTACTTTAATGGTCTGTGATCGTGGCAACTACCTTACACATAAAAAAAATCTAATTTAGAAAAGATTTAGAGTACCTACAGTGAAAAGTGAAGTGTAAAAAATACTAATGTTTCATTATACTATAAGTTGTACACGGTAAAAACCATCTGAATTTTTATCTTTGTAAAATGACAGTAAAAAGGAATATGTGAATACGTGCAGCTCCTTTTATTTCAGGAGTTTGTATATCAAGTACAAAATGTTAGAAGATCAAGTGCGTAATATGTTTTTTTTTTTATATTTGATGATAGAGAACAAGGCAGGCTCAGTTTGAAAAGCCAAGATATGTTTAGTTGCACACAAATCAGAAGTTACAACAGTGATAGAAATTTCTGGATATTATTTATATCTAAACTACACACGGAAAGGAAGAACGAAGATTAAAATAGAAAGAGTGCTGAAAACAGTTAAAAGTGCGGAATAGACAAAAAATGAACAAATTCATAGAAAAAATATATTTTCAATTCAAACTTACAACAAAATCAGACAGACAAGACTAGGCCTATTATTTTAAACAAAAAAAAAAAATAAGCATATAAATGGTCAAACGTAAAAACTCTTATTGTAATAGTTTTCAAAGTTACTCATTTATAACTTAAGGTTGTTGCACATTATTTACAATGGGCGTCTAGTTGATATTTTAAAATTTAAAATAAAGACGATTTCGAAAGGCAAGTATGACTAATAATTTAAACATCTAGAATATAATAGTCACTCAAAATTAGAGCCGATTTAACCATTGAAACTCGATTAGCACATCTAAACCGCGTTCAAGAACTGAAATCATTATTACGGAATATTGACTCTGATTGCTGAGTAATAGAAAAATATGGAAGAAGCAGACATGCTGCGCCGACCCTAAATAAATTGGAATAAGGGCAGGAATATGATGATAATCTCAGGCTAGGCTCTGACTACTCTTGAACGCGGATTAGATGTCCTGATTGCGTTAAGTTTCACTAGTGAAATCCGCCCTTAGTCTATCCCTTTAATAATGTGAACCAACCCTAATAAACATTGAATAAATATAACAATAGATTTAACTAACATAGGAACAATAACATGTTACCTTATAAAGATAGAAATGTTTAAAATATAATCAATATTATTATCTATCATTTGGCTATAATAACCTAAGGCAAAGATGTAAACTGCACCTTTTAATATAAGTTTTTAAACAGACGTTGTCACAATTATTACTATTTGTTTCGAGTTCCCGATATTTCGGCGCTGTAGGCCTTTATTTATTTTGCTTATTTTGGCTATATGGCAAATAGTAAACATGGTGAATATCCCGTTTTCAGTGTTTTAATAATTGCACCTTTAATATATTTTTTTTTTTACATTTTCTAGATGTTAATATTTTTTTCAAAAAGGGTACATCGATGGTATAGATGTTTTCTTAAATTAGGGGCATTTGTATATGGGACACCCTTTTTGCACTTAAACAAAATAATGAATAAACACAATCAAAATGGCGGGGGCCTACCAATTGAAATATTAAAAGTAATTGATTACCTCATATAATTGAAACGAGGCAGGTAATGTTATATTAAATAGCAGCACTTTTAAGGAGAAGCTAAGAGCGTAAAACGATTATGGTAGCCCCCCAGAGCTATCGTGGTAATTATTACATATGGCAACACTTAAATATTTTTATTTATAAGTCCATCAGTTCGTAAACATCACAAAATTCGCGAACTGAAGGAAGTAAATATACTAATGGCCCGTATCATTAGTGTTATGTCAAGTACTTACAAATCGAACATAAAAAATATCAAGACACTGCATGGAAGATTACTGAATTTTTTTGCTACTTCACCTGAGCTCACAAATACATTCATATGTAGAAATACTTGATAATAATATTTTTAATTTAGATCATAAACACCAAACAAAATAAAAAGGTATTGCTTCAAATTTCAGTGAGAATCACTTTACTGGTACAGTTAGCATCAAAAGTGTTGTGTTTCAGAAGTAATTTATCACAGGAGCGAACTATTCTTCTGTCATAAATTCATAATACTATTCTTTAACCTCGAAAGTTGGTGTTATTCGTATAGTCGTATAAAAAAATCGGCAAGTTTCAATTTAAAACCGTAATTATTATTATCTGACTATAAACTTTTGATACTGACCGTACAAACAAAACATTAAATTGCACGAAAACAAATACGTATAACTGAAATTAGCTAACTATTATATTTACAATCGTAGATGTCAGCTTGTGTTGTTCATTTCTTTCTTCATTAACTAATTATAGTCATGTCTTTAAAAGTTGGTAAGACATTTTTGTGTTTAATACTAAATGATACGTATCTAAATGGTGTGATACGTATCTAATGGGGGACCTCGCGCACTACGAGACCACGACTCGTCGCATGATCAGCCGCTATCTTGAACAAAACTGGTCGGACGGCCGCTTGTGCGACCAAACTTTCTTCCTGGTCAAAGCTTCTGCGGTCAAAAGTCGTGGCCGCGTATTACGCGACATCTCTAAGTTACCAATTACGAAAGCGATCCGCGAACAGCAAACCACAGTGACACGGTTTCCAATTTACTCTATGAAAATGGCAACAAGCGGCAATTTCGCCATCTACGAAAATGTTTCCATACGGTCTGGCATAGCGTTTTGGGCAGTTTTGCCGTTGCATTTTTTCAGATGCCTTCAGAATAGTACCTCCTATAAAGTTTTTTTTTTCTCAGCTGCGATTTTTAATAACTAGTTCCCGACAGCTTGCATTTAAATAAGCAAAAACAGCTTCAAAGCCCCCCAAAAACGAATCAATTCTAAACACTATAATTATCTTTATAGTCAAATCAAACAATAACCACGCGTGATTTAAAACCACACCCTTATAATATCTGTATAAACTCCTTAAACATACTACTGGACCAAGTTAATTCACAACAGACTATTAGATTTGACGTCATCTGCAAATATTACAGAGATATTAATGATACTAAAACGTACGCAAGACCGACTTAATGACTCAGGGCTAAGCGGGCGTGCCGCATTGCAGACGGTTGCCTCATGGACGTTTTTTTTTTTCCAAGAATCGGTTGGCTTTCTTGAGGAGTTGGGGTGGAACGAATAATCAATTCTCCCACCCGTATGCAAAATACGACGTGGAGTTGCGGACACCAGCCCAATATACAATACAACACTAAATAAAATCTAAATGAGTCCTAAACAAAATCGCACACGAGCCGAGATGTGAAATTCCAACAGTGCAAAAATCATTTAGCTGTGGTTTAGTATTAGTAAAAAAAACATTACAGACGGAAGGCTAAGCAGGGCGGGGCACCGCATTGCAAATTGTTGTCTCATTTTCTAGATCAACTAGTACCTACTAGCAGCCCATAAAGTTAGAGAAGACGCTCAGTGTTGATCCGATCCAGCCTATCCCTTGCTGTCCTCCCCAAGCGACGCCCTAAGCCGAGGCTCGTACCTCAGAGCAGGTGCCCTAAACATGCACTCGCTTAGTTTTATCCCGGTAAAGCAGACGACAACTGCGAGATGCCATTTCCGAAACAAAAACTTCTCTACGTAACACAAGCTGACACCTCAAAACAATTTATAATCTTTGCTATATTTACGTGCTGTCCTTCTTCTTGCCCGCCATCCGTTCTATGAGGTCGGTGATCATGTCTGCGTCCACCAGGCCTATGAACTTGTCCACTATGATGCCGTTCTTTATTGCTATTACTGCTGGAACAGCTTTTACCTGTAATTTTAGATACATACAAATCTTACTACTATTATATAAATGCGAAAGTTTGTGAGGATGGGTGGATGTTTGTTACTATGCCACGTAAAAACTTCTGAACGGATTTGGATGAAATTTGGCTACCAGATAGTTTATATCCTGGATTAACACATAGGATGCTTTTTGTTCATCACCGAAATACGCGAGGGGCGAAGCCGCGGACATAAGCTAATATTAAGAATGTGACAGTAACTCGCTCTGACTGTTACCTTTTTATGCCTTTTACTGATTTAGATGTTTGACATACGGATAGACAGAGACCTGGGTTGGACCATAATCATGAAACTTTTATATCCCAGTTGTAAGTTCCCGTGAGTTAATTTCGGCACACCGCGGGCGAAACCGCTGGCAAAAGCTATGGTATTGTAGATATGTATGCTAATGTTATTATGGCGGGCTGTCAAGCACAGGATTTATTTTGGCATTTATTAAAAAACGTGATCTCATCATACATCGCAATTAGAACAAGACAGACTAAGTCAAAACTGATAAGGAAAACCAGAAATAAATACAGATAAAGCGAAAACATTGTATGTACTCACATAGAACATAGTCCCACTCGAGACTATGTTCTATTTCTGAACTACCTCCAAGTGGAAGGTTGGAATTCATTCTAAGGCATTGAATAATTTAATCTCGGTTTCACTAAAAACAAGGTGACGCCTAAACAAGGCGCCGAAAATTGGGCATTAGTCAACCTCATCTTCATCGACTTCCTGGTCTTTTCCCAACTATGTTAGCGTCAGCTTCTCGAACCGGATGCAGCTGAATGCCAGTATTTTACATGGAGCAAGCCTATCTGACCTCCACTGTCCACAACCCAGTACCCCTTATTATAAATATGAACAACCCAACCCAACCCTTTATTATAAATATGAATAGACACCTACCTCAAACGTATGCACCAGGTCAGCATTATCCTCCACATCTACCACAGCAAGGTCAAGATTAGTGAGGGGTTCTATCAGCTCCTTCAGCTTCGGAGTGAGGATCTTGCAGGGCTCGCACCAGTCCGCGTGGAAGTTCACTATCACAGGCTTGTCACTGTTCATTACCTGAGAAATTATTTTTGTGGAATGAACATAAGATTCGCTTTCACACCCGACAGTTTTTATGCCCCGCTACATACTTACCGTACTTTTTTGCGCGTTTCGGCTTTTAATTTTGGTTTTTTCGGATGCGCCATTTTTCGCTTCCGAAAAAACAGAAACGCGCGTACACCGGCGCGCTATTCCGGCGTGTTCGCTCAAGCTGGTGGATTCAGTCAGTATATGTATATGGATCCCATGAGATCTGAGAGGGATGATTTAGAAGCTTATAAACGCGCCTACACGCGCTTCCAAAAACGAACTTATACGCGCCGAAAAAAAGCTAAATCAGAAACCGCTCTACAGTCGCACGTCGCGTCGCGGTTATTCGTCGAATGCTCGAAGCATATTATTTCATTGGTTTTCCACACAGGTGCTTTTGTAACACGCGTATCGGTCAGTCCAATACACGCTAAGAAGAATAGCATAATTCTTCTTTGACTGACGTTTTAGCATTCATTGAGTAGCTCATGTTAAGCGCGATATCAGAATGAACTGACATGATATGATGGCTTAAATTGAATGCTAAATAGATAACATTTATGTTTATCAGTCACGCAATTTTACTACATACTTATCATTTGCGAATCTAATCCACGTATCAAATCAAATCATTTTATTTGCATAATATGGGTTTTTCAGGAGATGTTACATTGTTTGTTGTTTCACCATACTCAGCCTATATATAAGCATGCAAAATTTGGTTAATCTTACACTTATGTTTAAGTCCTTCAATTGCATTAGATTAGTCATAAGATTAAAATTAAATTAAAATGAATTTAGATTATTAGGTATACATATTTAAAATAAAATGATGGTGAGTTTTACATTACATTACATTTACATTAATCGTTTACATTTGTCTGTCTTTATCATTCATAAATTCGCTTAAAGTATAATATGCTTTATCTATGAGAAAACAGTGTAGTTTCTTCTTGAATAGCCTAACCTGATTGATATTTCGGATGTTTAGGGGTATATTGTTATAAATTTTTGGTCCCATACAAACAAAACTTTTGTATAATAGCGCTGTTTTGGAATGTAGAACGCACAGCTGGTCTGCATGACGACTCCTTGTACGGCACGTAAAATGACTACTGTATGATAAAAATTATTACATTTGCAAAAAACAGTAGCTTTACAAAACATCCAAAGTTATTTGTAGCCAAATCCGTGTAAGCAGAGTCAAATACCAAAAAAATATTGTTTACCTGATTCAGGAAAATGTGACATCATAAAACAAGTCATGAGGTCATCAATGACTGAGTGACACCATCAAGTTTGTTTAAGTTAGAGTACAGATTATTAACACATTATATTTATTTTCTCATACATCTGTGGTTTGGATAAACTCGTCAGCACTCATGGCAATAAATGAAACCAAGATGTGTTGAGATGTGATGAGTGGAGGCAACTCACACTAGTGATTTATATCTTAAGATAATTAGAGGGAAGATACACAATGCGGATATATTGCGAAGGATGGAGCTATTCGCGCCGGACGGGTACGTGAGACGTGGTCGTCAGCCGCGGCTGCTGGCGGAACCGCGCGCGCGTACTAACTTACTGCGAAACGCGGCGCTTAGCAGAGCGCTCCGCACTCTCAATCTCATTGCCGATGACATGGATATATTCTGTTGCTCTTTGGGTGAATTTACAAGAACAGCTACCTATAGAATTTGTTATGGTTAAATAGCAAAACTATGTATTTTATTTTAAGTATGCTACAATATCGCATTGGGTCTAGCCTGTAAGGATATTTGTATGTTTAAAATGAATAAATAAATAAATAAGATGTTCTTCATAAAAAACGTATTTTTGAAAAAAAAAGTAGATTTTATGCCATATATAAACTCACAATTTGTTCTCATGGGAGTAGGCAGAAACTAAAGAAATAGATTTTAATGATTGAATCCAAAACGTCTCTTGTCAAACTAATGGACTGATGATTTTAAAAACATTCCAATTTTGAAGACAAAATGCAATCAAGCAATACATACCTTATTAACAAACTCATCATTATTCTTAACCAGTATAGTCTCATTGTGCACAACTGACGTAGATATAGGACAGGCCCGTCTCAAGCTCACGAGACATCTCATAGGTGACCGCAAACTCTGACATATTGCACTCGACATTTTGACTGAAACATAAAGTATGTTAATAGATTAGTATTTCAGAGGTCTTATAGATTATAACAATAAAAAAAAACACAATATTTCGTTGAGAAATATACTTCATATGTTCCGGAAAAAAAAATTGACAGAAATGTGCCCCAAATTCATAATTTTTATTAATACTGATTACTAGGATAAAAGCTGGGATTTATTATAAATAAATTACTTAGAAACACTGTGAACTTAAATTACTTAGTACCATCCAATTTCTATTTCAGGTTGTATCAATAGAAGAATTTTTAACAATATTCAATGCCTATGAATAACCTTAGATAATTTATCTAGATATAAAGAAAAAACGTGATTCACCCAGTGATGTTAAACTTTTATTAAATAAATATGTGAACCTAGTGACCCAAACACAGTCAAAACAACCATTATCAATGATTCATTCAACCCAAGTTTATCTTTCTAAATAAACATTGTATTACAGATTGATTAAACAGTGTATTTACTATGTTCTTACTGCAATAGAAATTTGATAAAGGCCTATTTTTTGTGAAAATACATTTTCATATTTATGTAGGCAAGGCTTTTTTATGTTAGCCTGTTCTGTCCCACAGGTCGGCAAACACCTCCCCCATACCTTTCCAATCCTCCGTATGTTTTGCCTCCTCCGGCCAATCAGTAAGGGCCGAGTCTAAATCTTAGTTGTTTTATTTTTTTATTGATTTGACTGTCTTTTTTTTTGACAGCAATAATGTTTTTTACTGCTTAAAAATTAGCTGTACTCACTTCGAATTTTAACTAGGTTGGTAGTTATTATTATTTGACAATACCCACAATACAGAACACAATAACCCTGGATCAAAAAAAATGGAGGTTATTGGGAGAGGCCTTTGCCCAGCGGTGGGAAGACCCAGGCTAATAGTATCAGTAAGACACATTAGCAGCTTATTAGCTGATGTGTGCTTCATTTGATTGCTTGGAATAGGTAATGTGGTAATTATTTATTGTTCAGTAGGTTCATTCATGGATTTTTTACTTTACTTTTTATTTATATTCTTCTCACTTCTTAGACGGTTTTTTTTTCAGACTGTTTTATACATGTATTATTCACAAATTGTTTGAAAATTAAAATAAATAATAACCATCACTATTCCGCTGCCCATATCCCAATTTATTCGGGGTTGGCGACTAATTAGAAATATTTACAAATAATTTTAATTATCTATAATGATATTCATACAAAAACTTGATACACATTTCTTTCCAACACAGTTGCCAAAAACCAACTAATGAATAACACTTTCTTAGGTACAGATATTTACATAACATGCCATACATTTTGCACATGATGTACATAAGCTTAGATAATAACAGTAAATAGCAGCTACGTGCAGATGTTAAGGTAGGCATTGTGAAGATGATAGTGATAACAATGATAACTTGCATTGTGTACATTATGAATTATTTAATGTACACTTGACAGTGATGAAATGGAGGTTAAATAACTATAACTAGGTTTGTAGGTGTTATGTTTCATGCGTGGTTAGCTAGGGATGTAAAATTATGGTTCTAATAGCCCAAAATGTAAAAATCGGAATACCTTGCAACAAAAACACTTTTTTTTATAAAGCTCTCTGATTTAGGACTACCTAGACTATTTCCAAAATATACATCAACTGTAAGTTACATTATAGAATATATACAACCGAATTGAGAACCTCCTCCTTTTTTTAAAGTTGGTTAAAAAGCGAAATAAATTAGAATTGATTTCCAAAAAGATAAACAAAATATTGCAACCAAACGAAGAACTTACCAAAGCGGACTATTAGAAACTCCTTACTTTACGAGTTTGGACGGGCACAAGACAAACATGGACAAAACAGAATAGAGCGCCAAAAACAACACTGAATACCAAAAACACGAGGAGCACGAACCGCGGCACGTATAGCTTGTCGTAAAAATTGGCACTGCTCGAATCATACGACTCGCCTTTTGGCAAACATACCAAAAGTAATGTTACTATCGAAGTTATGATCAAAGTGATCTTCCCAATACTATGCCCCGTGCGCACCGAAACCCAGCATAACATCAACGTTACACACCATATCATAGTCAGAAAATACAACCCCACGCCGAAACTATTCATTTCTGTTACAATAAACAAAGCGGATAGACGATTATCAGTATAAAAAGTTAATGATCATGCATTATGTTAATGAAATTACTAGTTAGAGAAGACGGAACATGTATATTAGTTATGATAGCTCCCTCCAAAGCAGTTATATCTTGCTTTTCTGTTCAATTGTAATGATAAAAACCTGATGGTAATTTTAATTTTCACAAGATCACAACCTCTCGCTGCCACTGTTTGACAAATTGTCATGACGATGACGTTCAGACGTTAGTAAACGGTGACACATTGTGTCTGATAGGGATGTGCAATTCTGAAAATCAATCAAATATTATTAAAAATGTTGATTGATTTAAACCACAATGTTAAATTTATTTTCATCGCATCATTATTTATTAATTTCATGCGAAAAAAAAATGGTTTTGGATCTGTTTCTACTTTATTGTAACAACTAAGAGCGTCTTCACACTTGCGTTTGTTTTCGTGGTAGAGGCAAAGTGCAGCCAAACGTCCAACTTCTTTTTCGAGTAATTACATACACAGAACTGTAAATTGCAAAACGAGAATCAATTATTTACACCTCAAAAAGGTTGTTGTTGTTAAATAAATGTTTTTCATTTGGTCCATCCAGTCTCATTATTAACGATTGAAGAAACAGTCAGTTTTTAAACTCATTGTAATTGCAAGCATGCAGCTTGGGTGCTGCAAGTTTAGTGTGAAGAAGCTCTAACTAAGCTGTGGCCAAATAATGTTACGTTTAGTTAATACGTCTTTTTCGTTTTTATTTCTTTTGTTTCTTTGAAAGTATTGTTAATTCAAATATGTTTGTATTGTAAAAAATAATGATTTCTATTAAAATAAATTTGTTTTAAATAAAAACTGTAGTGTTAACCCCATTAAATAACTGAGACCATGATGAATAATTAAACGTTTTCAAGATTACAACATGCGTGCATGAGCTTCAAAATCGTTTTGACATTTAAGTTGGTAGCATTGGCAAAAGTGAATTTTCTAGTGCTGTGTATATTGCTGTCAATAATTAGAAAGGTGAGTGATTTTTAGAGATTTTTCTCAAGATTTCCATGTTAAATGTGTATTTTCTTCTAGCGTTATTCTTCAGCTACAAGTACATAATAAATTTACAAGGATAAAAGCGAACAAAACAGCGAAATAACCGTAAATTTGAAACGCCATTTTCCGCTTCGGAGATCGGATTCTAATGTATTTTTTATATTAAGTTGCCGTGACTAAGCTATTGGATTTTATTAGGTCTGTCAATGTTATAAAAACTTTTCTCTTTGCTATCTTATACGGCGAGGCATGTTTCCTGGGGTTTGCAATATTTTGATAACTTATTCATTTCTGATGACTAATCTCTGCTAACAAGGTCCAATTTTGCGAGGGCATCTAAACGCCAGACTGCGTTTACTTTGTGAAGTTACTGACCTACTATTGATTAGTGTTAATTGTCCAGCCCTTTCGCAAAGGGTAATTACTTTGACGCCCTTTTCAAACCTCTTGACATTTTGTTTTGATTTCGATGCAGGTGTTCCCTTGTTGTGGTGACAGGCATGACGTCGGTTTATCACAGATTAAACTATCATAAATTATGATATCACCTTTCTATATTGCAAATTGTGTATATTTATTTGCTAAAAAGTTCAGAAACATGTCTACCCCATTTCTTCAAGATCATTATTTTATAACTACCATGCAACACTTGTTAAACACCAATTCAAGCTGTATTATTTATGGAAAAATCACCAACTAAATCATTGAGTACTTACTAATAATTTTGTCACTTAAAACGTCAGGTGTATTATTATCACACTGCGTGAATAACCAGATGTATGAAGTGTGCATGCATTCATCAAAAGTATAAGGATTCTATTATTTCTTGTCTATGGAGAAATAGACATGATGTGTATTTATTCCGTACAGCTGACAGCAATTACACCAATGCAGATAAAAGATAACTTGAATTGCCTGCTCCCATCCAGGCTGGATAGAACAGTGCAATCAATCAACAGTTAACACTAAACAGTTTATGGTGGAAAATGCAGCATCAGGCTCTCACTCCTCAGTAGCACCTTTGTACTCCATGTGTAGTCATATGAATGATAACTATGACCTTACATAAAAACATTAAAATGGAATGCAATGACAGCACAGTTTCTACATAGTTTGTGTAAGACATCTACTAGTTTTAGCATGATATTAAAATATTATGATGTCATGTGTGATGTGGGGTGTGCCATGTGTCATAATAAAGTCTATAAAATTATGTCTACATTATCTGTTCTATGTTAAACTGAATATTTTGCCAATGGAACCATACTTGTTAATTATAACTGGTCTGTTTCTGTTCTCTGAGTTTTAAGAAGTTTGTGATCATAAAATTCATAGACAAGTGGGTAGTTCCTAACCTCATGTCAGAGCTTTACATGCCGTTGACAGGTATGCTGGTTTCCGTTTTCCTTCACCGAAGCAAGTGATAAATAATGATCACTAGATTTTTCGGATTCATGTGCATATTGTATAAACAATATGCATATGAATCTGAAAAATCTGAGGATTGAACTTCAGACATATGGCTTGGCAGTCCAATAGTCACACCACTAGGCTATCACTGCTTTTCACAGCAACAATAAGTGATAGTATGGCATTCTTAATGTTATAAGCTTAGGATTCTTCTTGCTTAGGAAACACTGTTGAAGTGTTTTAAATTAATATCTTGCAGTCACATAGCCAATCAAAATCAGACCTTAACAACTATAGACCCTTCTGCAATGTTAATAGAGTTGATACAGAACATTTTAAAGTAGCTAGAACCCTGGCTACTAAATTATACACAAGAGTGACCTTGACCCAGCATTTTATTTCTACACATGGTTTAGAACCTTGTTGAATTAATCATTGTCTCAAACAGAGTGAATATTATTATGTACATGTAACATTAAAGGTAACAACAACTTTTTTCGAGTGCTTAATATGCATTTTGAGAATAATAAACGAGTCTTTTCATAAAAAGGTATAGTTAAGAGGTGAGCCTTATCATAAATATGACCTAAAATGATCTTTTTTTTTTGTTTTGTTTTATTTACAACCAGCTTCTACCTGCGACTCGGCCCATGGAAAAACACTAAAAACAACAGTGTATCTTTCCATCTGTAAAATAATTGTTGCAATCAGTTGAGTAGTTTCAGAAATTACCTCTTACATCCAAACTCTCCAACTCTACCTCTTTATAATATTTGTATAGATGGTAAAACACACACAGGTTTTTATTAGTTTCTTGCACATACAAAATGAATATTTTTAATATCAAAGAACTTTCAAGGTTTATTCTAGAGTACTGAGAACCTTATTTAAACTACTATTCCCTCTACAGCAGTAAGTAATGTAAACAAGATTTATTTTTAATGGTTTGTTCATATCATTGCCGACAGACCACAGCACAATGCAATGAGTAGTTAATGAAAATTCATTGCACTGACCCAGTTTCTTTTATTAAGAATGGTAG
Organism: Standfussiana lucernea; assembly: GCA_964057025.1. Classification (NCBI taxonomy): domain Eukaryota; kingdom Metazoa; phylum Arthropoda; class Insecta; order Lepidoptera; family Noctuidae; genus Standfussiana; species Standfussiana lucernea. The sequence continues at coordinate 14,473,887 of OZ059800.1, forward strand.
TTGTGTGTAAATAGTTATTTATTCTAGGCAGGTTATTTATTTTGGTGGATGAAATGAGGATATAAATTGGGACATATACAGGCTGGCGATTTAATTACCTCTATCCTTCAAGGAGGTGAGCCTACCCAGTGTTGATTGATTGTACCATGAGTTTCTTTGGGAAAGTTGTTAAATATGACGAGTAGACTTACCCCCTTCAAGGATTAAATTAAAATGTCTAAGCTAACAATAATTTACCTGAAAAACTAGTACTGTTGTAGATGTTGATTATGTTCTTACGAACCAATATAATTCAACATTCATTATTAACACAAGTGGTTTGGTAATGTAGGTAGCCTCTTAATTTGTAGTTTTTCGTTTATAGCTAGTCACTGCATCTCATTTTTAAATGGTCAGTGAATTTGAAAGCAAACACTTTCTATAAAGAGCCCTTTGAAGTAGAGAAATCTCTCACACGAAAACGACCTTGTCAGAAATGTAAATAAACCTTTTAAAAAATTGGCAGAATGTACATATTCAAGAAATAAACTAGAATCTGACATCGGAGCAGTTTCGCGATAGTAAAAACTACCTGCTTGGACCTGTGCCAATGCTTTTGCTAACACAGTTGTGTTTGAGTCATAGCTCAGTAACCTAACTAAAATACTAAAGTAAAGCAAATTAGTGTTATTTTAGGCTTCATCTCACTGCTGGGCAAAGGCCTCTCCATGACTTCTAGTTTAAAAAAAAAATACTAAATAGGCTTGTGTTTGGCCGCAACTCGCCTGATGTGAAGCGATGATGTGGCGTAGGGTGGAGCACGCGCGCCTAGAAGAAACCGATTCACTCGAACCTTGAATAGGTCCAAATTATAATGATCAGGGAACAGAGAAACTGGCATAGAATTCCACAGACTGGCTGCCACTTATTTTTATCGATCCAGGGCTAATGTGGATCACTGTTTGTTGGTCTTGTGAGCTCGTCCCGCCATCGTCTACGAGGTCTACCGCGATACTTCCTGGCGTGAGGGTTCCATTTTAGTGGCTATTTTGGTCCACAATATAAAAAAATATTATTTTTTAATAATAAATCTTGGGTACACTAAATAGGTTAATGCTCTGTAAGCAAAATATGTAGTGTTTGGAGTATTATGACTTAATGCCATGGTACTAAATAATCGTGAAATATACCGTGTAGAGTTAGACAGACAAAAACACCCGTACTGCAATTGATTCTGAATTCGTCTCGGGAACTGCAGACAATAGTCAGAAGGAACTGTGATTCAGAAATTCTGGTAAGATCGATATCTTTAGACTGAGTTTACAAGATGTGATTGCTTTTGTGACGGAACCAGAGGGTGTGTGAAATTGCGTTTTGTGGTTTTGAGGGGTGTTCAAGGTTTTGGTTTGCAAATTCGCTCATTTGGTTTAAACCAAATGTCCGAATGCGCTTACTATTCTCTACCAAATTCCCTCAATGCAAACATAGATCGAGCATACTTTTGTTGCTTGCTTTATTCCTAAAATGTCAAGAATTTCTATCACTTTCTATTTCCATGCTTTTTCGCGACTCTAAGCATCCCGTTTTAAAACTAGATAAAAATAAAACACACAAGTGTCAATAAAGTCTGGTTTATCTCGTTTATTAATATATCTTGCAAGTGTCCCTCAATAGCAATGGTTAGCTCAATTGAACAATTCCGTGACTCAGAAGGTGTCTTTCAAGATAGGTATACGCGTAATTAACTTAGGTTGTAAGAAATAAAAGTGATGTAACTAATAAACCAGCAGAGTCCTCTAAACACGCGAATTTATCATCATTGGCCAGCCTTTTGTCCAACTATGTTGTGGTCGGCTTCCAGTTTGATCACATGCAGCTGAAAGTATTGTACACATGGAGCGACTGTATCTCTACCTCACCTGCACAGCCCAACTACTGGATAGCACGATAACCCTTAGTCAAGACTGGTTGACAGACTTCTGACTACCTGTAACGATCGTCGAGGATCCAGGACTAACTAGATCAGTTCTCAAAGTATTAACGTGCTTTCTGAGGCATGAAGTTTGAAATCTTACAATGTAGTGTACGGACCACTATTTTATTGCATTGATAATTTCTTAAAAAAAACTACATATGTATCTAAATTCACTAACAATCTTAACAGACCATCCCATTCGTTCCAAAAGACACTTGTATCTCAGTATCCGATGTCCATTGATCCGTAGGACGGAACAATGCACATGGAGGTACGCTGCGTCGGCGCAGGGCTGCGGTGCCCTCGCGCAGAGTTCACGGTCGCGCGCGCCGCCCGGTGACAATGACAGACCTGTCCCCGCGACAAGTGGGCGGGTGTTCGCTATAGAGGTTAGGGTTTTTTAAACTTTAATCGTGAACGAATTAAGGTTAATAAAAAATCATCTTGACCCTTCTGCCATTATTCCAGTTTATCGTGCAGCGTGTCTTCTTCCTTCATACTTGCCTATTGATCGTCATTAATTGTCTAATGAAACTATCCACTGATATACAAGATCACGAGTTAATTAATTAATTGTTCAAATACTTAATATTTGGCCGGTAACGTAGGCATTCCTACTAGTTCAGTATTTTCATATTTTGTAATACACACATCGTTGAGTGCGTACTTATAAATGTATCATTACAGAGATACGAATGAATGAGCATAATGCAAATGCCCATGAAACTTAAAAAGAAGTACTTACTCTATCTGAACAAGTTATGCCATTAAAAAACATGCAAGTCTAAAATAGACCGCACTTAATCTTAATAATACTTGGAAGGAAACAATTTGTCCGTTCGACACAGCTTGATGGTCTTGATTATGGAGCGAAGACGGTAATGCATCTATAACTAAGAGCTATAAAAACACTATTAAATTGTTGTCCAGTAATTTACGGTGCTAATACATTGCAACGATGCACGGCTATTTGCGAATGCACGGAACATTTCTTCTTTTTACCCGTCCCGTCTGTCTACGCGGGCGAAGGACCGGCCGGTTTCAGCCTATTGAATCGATTTAAATTCGCAATTGTATTATGTAGAACCGGCCTTGTATGTATCAGTAACGAAGGATGTCTGGTATGTAGAGGTAATTGACTCCTCTACTGAGTATGGTTACCAATTCTTGAGCTCTTGAGTTCTTGACTATATTTCCTGCAATTACGGAGATAGAAACTGTTGGTGGTCAATCATTAATCAAGTCATCTCGTTAGACGATGACTGATCCAATGGTTAATCAAGCTACAGTTAGCTGAACAGCATCTTGGCCGAATAATTTCTATTGCACTCGGATGAATCTTTTTATACAATTGTAACTGACCAATACATTTGCAGAATTGCTTTGACTTGCGCTAGTTTTGAATTTTTTCTGAAAAATTCTGTATCGAACATGACCAATCTAATAACCGCTCATTTCGTAAACTGCAAAGCTTTTTTTTTTGCTTGGTTCAAGTCCGAGCAGGTATGCCATGAACATTAACTACATATTTTATGTAAGCTACATGAAACATGTTTTTGCCGCATGCGACATTCCCAAGCTATTTGCGTTAATTCGGTCCCTGTCCGTTGGTAATGGAATGCTGTTCCATTCTTTTACCTCCAGGTTTTGTCCCATATAACCTTGACCTTCTGTAAAGAATCCAACGACGGCCTCTGAAATGTATCAAGGAATGGATGAAATATCTGACCTTTTTATGCTCGGCTACCTTTTGTTCTGGAATTCTTCCGCGCTATTGTTGTTTGATACTGCTGTCTAGTACTTTATTTTTATGTTGCTCAGGGAACTCTTCTCCGTCGTCAGTTTATTAATGTTCATACTCAAAAATGTTATGCCTTTTGTGTTTTAAGACCTCCGTTTAAGTGGTTAAGCTTTCTTAGGTAAACTGAGATGTTCAGCTAAAATTCTTGTAACGTATCATCTAGTGCTGTTAAAGTGCTTTTCCACCTTAGTAATAAAGAAATACTACAAGCTTATTAAAAAAGGAAAGTAATGGATGGAATAGAAAGGCTGAAGATTTGACCCAATTTTCTCCGTAAGCTTCTAATTCAATTATTTCGTTCGTTTGAACCACCGGCCGTTTTCTGAATCACAGCCTATTGCTTATCGGGCTTTATGTAACTGATGGTTCACTTGAAACCTCTTTTTTATAAGTTTTTGCGTTATAAAGGATGTCTAGACTGACTCTGTTATACTTGAGTTGATCTAGACAGGTAATTTAAAAGTAAGATGTTATCATTCTCGCTATGAAAGTTTTAAGAAGATACAGACTCGATTTGAAGTTATTTTAATTTAAAAAATTGTTTATTTTATCCGTCTGGATCTTAAAAAGATGTAAGTTCTTCTATTTAGAATATTACTTTAAAATATTTTACTGAGAAACCGAATTGCTTTCTACGTTCTTTGTTTCTAATTTATCTTTTGAATTTTCACTAACATCATCTTTGACATTTAGTTTGGCATTCTTTACTTTCATGCAATCAAGGTCTAAATTATCTTGTAATAAAAGAATTGAATATTTAATAGAGTTATTAAGATAGACGTAGATAATCACACCAATAGCATTATACATCACACATACATTATGCATTATATCATCTCCTTCAATTTCCTGTGATCTTCAAATCTGATACAGTGGCATTAGCCATAACTTGAGTATCTATCAGAATTTCTATATTTTTGTATATTGTTTCTATATTGTCGATTATTTTATAATGCCGTTAAAATACTTTCTTTATGGCTTTCGGTGTCGACTTGCGCGTATCAATATAAAGTGTAATGGTTTCATTCAGTGTGACTCACTGGAGCTCTGTCTGATTGCCTGTAAAATGCAGGGAGAGTATATTTGTTTTTCATGAGGTAGTGTTCTGTGAATCATTGTGTGCTATGAAAGGAAAGCTATGACTGTATTATTTTTATCTTCAATCTATTTCTCTACTTTCTATATTTTTGTTATTAGCTCATTACTCCTGGATTCGTTTGGTGCTTATTTTGATCTGTATCCATATGCACATTTAGGTTATACTCTTATACCTTTTACTTTTCTTTGTTTTTTCTTCTTTATTGGAACAATTTCTTAAATGCTTGCATCATTGAACGCTTTGTCTGCCCCACTTGGATATGACTTACAAGTAAGCAGTGTAGCCGTAGTTCCTACTTCCTTTGCCAAGCTATTCTTAACAGTAATCTGTAATTGGCACTTAATTGTGTTTGTCGTTTGCCATTGTGAAAAGCTTCAAATACCGTTCCATTACCGCGACACAACTTCTAGGACAGTCACTTAGTATGAAATTTTCAAAATAATCTCCGTGTTTAGGATTGAAAGGTAACAATAGATAATCTTAGGTTACGTTAATATTTGGAATAGGTTTCTAAACAATAATACGAACAATCGAGCAGCTGTTTATAAATACCGAGCTGAACGTATTGAGCAGACAATGTCCATGACCGCTTCAGATCACGCAGCGCTCAGGCCGCCGTGACTCATAGCCTAGGGTTGCTAGATTTATACACGGTGTCTTAACGTTGTGATGTAAAAGATTTCACGGCTTATATGGTAGTAGAAGTAGTTTCAGTGTTCGTATGTTTAATAATTTGTGTAGCTCACTATCTCGGCCTGGTTAGTTAGATAAAATTTTTGGATAAATTGCATGTTTAACCGATAGTAGGTAATCTTCCAAAATTAATTTGAAAATAGTACTTGCTTCTAAAGTTTTACGTTCTCCATTCTTCTGTTTCTAAAATTATACCAATCAATAAACGGGAGCATTGCCTTTAGATATATGACTGCAATTAACAATTCTGTTGGATTCTGTGAAATGTCCGAAGACGCAGAATCGCCTTAATTCACTGATTTATTAGAGGATCTTCTAAAATATCCAGACCATCTGATTGTTGTTGATGATGACCCTACCCGTACAACACGATTAATCGCCCAGAATTCGTTCCACATGATGCGACGCTTGAAAGCTAAAGTAACATTTTTAACGACAATTAATTTCCGTTTTCACGACATGGAAGCTGGATTGTAGCTAAATCATTGTTAATGTCCGTTAATTATAGAAGACTGTTATTAAATATTGTACGACGAAAATGGTTTATTGTTATGAAGTCGTGTCGCGTGATGCAAGTTGAATCAAATTGCTATTGTTTGTTTGTATAAGAGTCATTTTTCTTTCGTCGCTGTTACTGTGAGACCTTTCAAGCGTCTTGGACTCCTAAAAGTTTACGTTTCAAAACAAGTAAGAAAGTAGAAGATAAAGAAAAAGCTACAAAATCAGTCACGCAGTCATTTACTTTACCTCTTTACGCGATTTAAAATCTAATAAACGCAGTACCAGCACAAATTAAAGCCTCATAAACGTTCGCTTTATGACCACTGCATGGAAACAAGTTTAATTGTAGTGATGAAGCATGTTTCAGTCTAGGGCAAATAAATAATTTTCGCTCGTATTTTCGAACAATTGAAGTAAACATAAATCAAATCAAATCAATCAAATCATTTATTTTCAAGTAGGCCAATTACAGGCACTTTTCATTGCAACGTTCGCAGTTTCAGCGAAATAGGTCAAACGTTCATTGAAATCTCATTTTCTTGAACGAAGCTCCTTAATTTACAAGTCCTCTACGAATCTAAAGCCCTGATTGCTTTGATCTGCTGATCTCGTTTCGCGCAGCACTAGTTTCCTAACAGCCGGTAATCAGCGAGCTGTAGTGCAGTCTCCATTTGCCGACATTATCGGTTTTTGCCCTGCATTTACGTTAGCTACACTTAACTTCGTATCGGAGATCTTAGGTTCTTATATGTCGGCCAAGATCATTACTGTAATTGGTTTTTAATTATATTTTACGTATTTGTTAAGCCTTTGCTTAAAGTTTCTGATCTAATTGTAACTGATCTTCTTGGAATACATGTGACGCCGAATAAGCTATAAGACGTTGCTGATTGCGATTGGCTACGGCATTAAGCATTTAATATGTGGGTGTCGTAGCAAGCCTGTAACGACCACTGGGAGAGATAGGTTGTGCTATTTTTAGTGCGGGACTACACTACAAACTTACTGGTCTAACAACCTGTGATGTGCACACTTGTACAAGTACAGTGTAAAAGCATACGATATAGGCATTCTAACCACCTCAAAAGTTAACAGAAAGTATGTTAATATAGAGATATTCAATAGTTCAGCGACATGGTTCCGATCGATTCGTTCTATGACGAACCACCGGCTGAATTATGTGATTGAAATACCGCTTTAATTTCTGTAATAAATTAAATAGTTTAACAGAAGTTGATGCCGGATTAGCTAAGCTGGGGGAATTTGTTACCGTGATTACTATACTAGCATTGTCTTCTTCTAATATTGACTGTAGTTTGTGCAGCCTTTTTGCTTATAATTTAACCGTAGTTTGTCGTGAATATCTAGCACTGAAGATTCAAGGCGATTAAGAAATCAGAAAACTTCCAAACATTCGTTTCTCTATTGGTATTTATTAGTTCCACCTTAATCGGGATTTGCAGTAATATGCACTTCAATCTTTATCTTTGAATAATCAATGTCATTATTACTTCTTATAATCAAAACACGCTATTCGTAATTGGCTACATCACAAGGGAAAGCTAATCGTCTTGAGTAAAAAGTCGACTTGTCTTTGTATACGGGCCAGCTATTACAAGATAATGGATTTCTATCTACTGTACATTATTGGCAATGGATTTCTATCTACTGTACATTATTGGCTTAACATTCATTTAATGTATAGTTCGTAGAGAAAGCAATTTCTTTGTTGGGATTACTTTTAGTGAACGTATCGTCTGTGTCTTCAGGGAATTCAGGTTCTGTATTCGACATTTGATTACTGTTGTTTAGTATTCCATCTTATTTTGGTTCCATTTTCTTTGTACTTGTATTTAGAAACACATCTTGTTTGTTCAAATCCTAATTCATCTGAATTTGGATTAGGGATTTAGCTGTCTTCTTCGAAATTCACCGTTTTTATTTCAGGGAGCACTTTTTTTTGGCTTCCCAACAATGTCTAAAATATACTTTGATGAATATCTTGTCGACGGCATTCGACCTTTGTTCGTATCTTCTATGTAGCGATATAAAGTCACAAAAAATGGGTTAAAATAAATATACTTCTGGGAATCAGTTTTTATCAGACAGCGGTGAGTGAATGATTTCTTTAACATAAGGTACCTATTGAAATTCAAACAGTGCTTGTCTACGTATAAAGCGAGTGAGTGAGTCATTCGGAGTTCAATGAAGTTTATTGAAAGTATTCGTGAACGCGTTACTTTGTCACTTTCTGGCTTACTGTCTGTTTGATGCATTATTTTCTTTTGTTAACGACGTCAGTGTATTGTGCTACGTTGTTGCAAATAAAATAAGGAAGCATATTCAATGATACAATAACTGTTGAAGAATAACATTATTAATTAGTTACATTTTAACAAATATTATGTGGAACAGCCAAAGAAACAAACGGTGGATGGACTGTGTGAAGGATGATATGACTAGGAAAGAGGTGACTGCTGAGATGAGGAGTAATAGACAAGTATAAGAGAAGAAGGAATGCTGCGCCGACCCCAAATAAATTGAGATAAGGGCAGGAGAATGATGATGTTCAGTAGAACAGCCACAAACACTAAAAGAAACCCTCAAAGTATTTAGGAATTATTTCCTTCTATCTTATTTGATACAGGGATCTAGGGGCTATAGGAATGGTCTAAAAGATGATGTTATTCTAAGATTAGCGATCACAAAGAGGAATGCAGCGGAAGACTTGAATAATCTCGATAAACTACAAGTTGAACTAAAATTTACGCTGTAGTCAAGGCAAGTATTTAATTGTTAATAAACACTAGATCGGTAATAGTTTTCAATGAGCTCTTACAATTTTCACAAGGTAAATATTTTCTTCAATGTATGTTTTTCTTTCTTTTCCGAAATAGGCTACTATTTGAGTAGTCTTATTTAAGAATCAATCAATTACGTATACGTAATGCTCAATGCTTTCTTTACAAGTAGTACCACTTATACCAAGAAGTGTGCCATATTTAAATGAATGTAAGCGACCAAGAAATCTCATGAAAGATATAGATGTCTGTATCTTCTGACTGATAAGATAAACAAAGATAGAAAACATGCTTAATAAGCTGATAGTGAATCAGCCAAAACTCCTCCACTCAGAAGAAAAACACTCTAAATGCAAAAAGACCCTCCAGTTCCCATTCAGGGCAAACTAACCTAATCAACTCTGATTTAATTAACTGCACGACTCAGCTGATACGGCTAGTCTTTCGAACAAAGTAAGCGTTATCTTCACTTCACTCCCTACATACAGTATCCATTACATAAGTAGGTAATAGTAGAGGTTCTATTACGTCACTGTGAAAGTTTTTCTGCCCGTAACGTGGGAATTTAATCAACTGTTTGATTTTAATTAAAATCGTATCGTTCCTTTGTTTTCTGTTTGTTTGTTGTGTAATTTTCAATTGTGTGGGCCTTAATTCAGATTGGGAGTTATTGTTAAAGGTGTTCGATGAGGTTAATGCTGATTGGTTGAAACTTTGCTGAACTCTCAATTGGTTCTATTGTTACATTTATTAGCACTAGTACTGGTATCAAAGGAAACGTTTTCACAAAGACAAACAAAACGCAATTGTTCTCCTCAAAATAAGCCGCTTTCCTATAAAAATATATTACGAGAGAAATGAAATACTATTCCAGGCTTAAGACCTTCGTGACATAAAAAGAGAAACAGCAAATTCATTTTAAACAAATTGCTGCCGAGCCAGCTACGAATGTTCTCGAAAAGTATTTCCAAATACCGGATACAAGGGTTAAAGGTTCAATTTCCTTTCGTTAATATTCAGAACAATATTTTCTTTGCTTGTAAGTCACGCTAAGAATTCATTATATTTTCGCTTTGTTCCCGTTTACTCGCGATATTGTGAATTCTTTCCAAAACGAGTCTAGCTTGCCAGACGAAATTAACATTTAGCTAATTACCATAGTATACACTTTCTTCTGCGTTAATTTTATCTTTATTTTGCGCTCTACATGGTCAGTGTACTGTGGACATATGAATGAACGGTTCTTACTAGGCTTGGTAAGTAAATACTTTACTGACGATTGCAAAATTAAATGTAATGATGTTCTTAGTGAACTTTTAGAAGCAGTTCCAGTTTTTATAATTGCATTACGAAGGTAAAGTCTGTCGCTAATGTATTTCATAAATTACGTTGGTTACGATATCATGCCCACCATTTCTAAATAACTTCTCTATAGGTTGATAAGTTTTAAAATTACAGATATTGTGCCATGTGCAATATAAAGTGCACCATGTTTTTCATTCCATTAATTCTAAAAGGAAGAATAGCACGTGTGTTATCGATATCTATAAAGCTGACACACATATTGGTAAACACATTGTCCAACATCCCCAACCCAACCCTTCCAATATAGTACGGTAACATATGAAGCGTTATTAGGTAAAAGAAGAACTAAACTAGTACTGGAGTTTACGTAGAAATTGGTGGAGGTATAATATCCAACAGCCCGCAATATATGCACGCAAGCCAACCACACAGGGTGACCATGTACCAATTTTTCTCACTCAAGGGGTTAACATTATACAAGGTGTTGCTTTGCATCCTCGTCAAATTCAAAGAGGTTACTACGCTAATGATTCTCGACCCGAATCGATAATAAAATGGGTAGATATTTTTTTCTTAATATCGGAAATCGATAAGTGTACACCACCCGTATTAAAAAGCGGCCCGTCTAATACTAGCGCTATAATCGCGCTTTCAACACACAAATAAACGCAGACGTTTATTCCATAAACGGGTGATTTTCGTCTTTTGAAAAGGGCTTCATTCTGAAATAGTGTCAAATTAAAACAACTATAAAAAGCAGCGTTTATTATTACAGACCAGGTACCGTAATTTATATTGATTATTTACGTTTTCTATGACAACCTCCTGAATTTTCACGAGGTTGCAAAACTACACCTTGTATTAGGGTAACAAGAGCTAGAAAACTGTCTCAGGATCAAAGTAATTGTTTCTTATAATCGGCTTTCCGCCAACATTTGAAACGTAATATCGTCATTTTAATTATTGCTTATCGCTGTACTTATTACTGTAACAAACAGGAAAGTTCTGGCTTTCAGGGAGCACGCAAAAACAGATTAACAAACTGTTATGGGACCAATCCCCATTGCCACAGTTGATTAAACTCTTAATAACATTGCCTGGCGTTATTAATTCTAATAATCTGACTTTGATCGTGTTTCCGAACCTTTGCAAGTTGATTGAAAGTAAGTGGTAATCCTAGTAAATGGGTCAGGAAGTTCCTCGTTAGGTGGTGAGCTTAACCTTGTTAAGGCTTTAGTTAAATCCTTGTACAACGTTGGCTAGGTTTAAAGTTCGCTCGATTAGTTTCTGCTCTTGTTGCTATCTGGTTACAGGTCCTAAGTAGTTAATTCCTTACGCTAAGAGCTTTAATAGCTACTTAAGTTAGACTTCAGCATTTCTTGCCCTTTTTATATCAGCTTTAACCGAACAATAAGCGATAAAAGTAAGATACTCAAAACGAATACCCGAGAATATTCGCGAGAATTTTCTCATTTATCGTTCTCCTGTCATAAGTCTTAATACCCCAATTTATCCACCCTTCCCACAAGATAAGCTGAACGAGGAAATTCATTGTTTTTATCTTAATTCTTTGCAATGCGTTTGCTCTGCCAGACAATTTGGCGTCTGCGTATTGATTCGCCTGACCTTGCAGGATTATGTAACTTTTCATTTGAAGGTCTCACATCTCGCCCTTGTCGTCATGTTTCTTGTTAAGTGAGCCTTCTCAGGTGTAGTGGGAATACATGTGGTGAAAACGGTTTAGTGTAATAGGATCGAAGTTTCTTTGATGTGGTTGGCTGTCCTAGCTAACCGTATTTGACGGATTCTTCGTGCAAAAGACTGTTTTACAAAGTTTGACTATGTCAGAATTCAAAAACACTCAAATAATCGTTTACATGGTCATACAACGTTAGATGCCCGACTCCTTGAAAAAGTGCTGTGTAAATGTAATCATTGAAATAAATTCTTATGAGTTTGAGTTTTAAGAATTATGAAAATTAAAACAATATCGAAACAGCAATCATAAGTCAGAAGATTAAAATCTCCAAAAGTCAAAAGTACCATCACCCTTATTAGGAACTTCCCTAAATTGTTATCAGTCCATTCATCATGAACCATGGTAACCCTGCATTTTGCGTTTGTGTGCGTCAGTGCATACGCGTGGCTTGCACAGAGTGCGCCAGTTCTGAGCAGGGTGTGGGTAGGGGTGGCCACCCCTGCTAACACGATTGGAAAACTTTAGGGCGGTGCAATCGCTCGAAAAACGAGAATATTTTTTTACTTCGCTTTTATTCGATTTTAATTGTGGGATTGGGAGTTGGAATAAGAATAGGTGTTCATGAGATTTTTGTTCGGGAATTATTTGGTTAGGACTCCTGGTAATTGACAAGGAAAAAGAAGGAAATTAATCAAAAGCTTTATATTCACTACTGTACTCAGTAGTGATACGTATGCTAGGAAGCTATGAAATGTCAAATGAGTAATTGAGTTCTGTCAAATAACAGGTATTATCAGGGTTGTATCAAGAGCATGTTATGTATACTGCGTTATAAGTAGCTCCATTGCTGCGTCCCCACAACACGTGTGATAAAAGTTACGTTTATTATTTTCACAGTCCATTTATAGAGTAATCCACTTGTCGTTATTATTCTACATCTATCGACTCGATAATGCTAATCGAGGCGCCTAGCTGCGTGCGCCACACTATACTCGGCCTCGAGTCGATTTAGTTTAGTACGCAACGAGCGACCGACGCGAACGGACGTCGCGACGCTAGACAACGTGCCCGGCATTATTATAATACACTTTTCAAAAACATTCACGCGTCCATCGGAACCGTCCTCAGTTTTCTACCGCAATCATCAGTGTCAGTGCTCTTATGTTTATGCAATACCTTGGAAGGATTATTACGAATGCGCCAGGAATTCCGACTGCTTTCATCGAATATTTTTACCCCTTTTTTTCTATTGTAGAACGGTTATTTACGCTTATCGGTCATTCAGATATTGAAATTGTATGAAAATTTGAAATCGCATATTGCTAACTAGGTCTAGTATGGTTATTCATTACCTGCTTGTAATACGTAACGTTTTCACCGCTGCATTCAACAATTTATTGAAATATTTTAATTAAATTTTGTACCGAAGACTTTCTTATTATATCTGAACACGTAAAATAAAAATGCTGACACATTAAGATACAATAGATATGACTTAATTAATAAAATGTCAGCTACTCATTTTAATCGTAAAATAAAATCAGTTTTCTGCACAATGTAATTAAAATTCCTATCTAGCGTTCGATTGTCTTCATCTTTATACGCGATCTTAATTATGACACTTTCTTTACTATCTGATACTTTCTTTAATTAAAATCAACAGGTTTATCATCAATCAATATGGCCTAGTATCGAAATATTTTGATGTCTATAACTGCACCACAACTATCTTTGAACATGTACTGTCGGTTTATCGTGGACGTTTTATCACCTAAGTTATTACTGCACTGGTGGTCAACCACGTTCTCATCGTCAAGAGCATATAATCTAAATTAAAAACCGACTCTATCATTTGCATCGAAGAGTTGAATATCGTTAGATACGTTTTCCAACTTGCGGTTAGAAGATTATTGATGTCCATACTCATTATGCTTTTAAATGATGTCCACTCTCCAGTTTAATGTCATCGTTGATGTCGAAAATGGACTTCTAAAACTACTCATTAGAAATTTCTATTGTGGGCCTGAAGACTAATGTTTTGACTTTGAACAATAAAGGAATAGCAAAGCCATTATTTGCGGCCGTCCAAGTCAGTCCATTACCATTGTTGGACAATTTAGTTAAGTTCATTTGTGGCGATAGCATCTGTCAGGAACTCGGTACGTATTGCTGAGTTCAGATGATTCGCGGCTAGCCAACCGCTGACCCACTTAACCAAGTGACTATTTTAGATATGATTGCAGACTTCAACAGATGTCCTCACACCGTGTGTTTTATTCATCCCGGGAGTTAGATCGAAATTATTTGTTACTGTTGGCATTTCCTTGGGATAAATGTACTCGGTATTTTTTTACAGTAACACAATTGCTTCTCGCTTTTCTACTCTTTGTATTTCCGTTTGTTTTCAAACGTTTAATCGCCTAATATCCTTTCCAAAGGGTGATCTCGAAGGATCGCTTAATCCTAGAATAAACAAAAGTTGTAGCGCTCTTTAAAATGATGTTAAGAGTCTTTTACAGGCCTTAAAGACTTTAAAAATCTCATTTTTATTCTAGACGGGCTTCTGACTTCGAAGTTTCTTTTAAAAGTAACCGGCTATAAAAGTATAATATTGTACCATCTGCATAATTCAACTTATCTTACAATAACTTCATTACTGATTCACGGAGTGATATCGACCTTCCATTTGAATTCATACCGTCAAAGCGATCCTTTTTCAGCCACCTTTTCAAAGGCTCTCTACATTCCTTGAGATTTCCCTCAGGGATTTCATTGAGCACTCTTGATAAAACTGCCAAGGAACTCTATTTTCAGTTACTTAGGACTGCCAAGATACCGTTGCTTGGTTTCGTGAGTTTTGTACAAAGAGGTTGAAGTTCTCAAAGTGAGCTAACGTTTCTGACGTTATTGCATTTATTACAACTGCATTGAATTTGCTGTACATGGCTTCAGCTTACTGAACGGCAGCTTACTGGCGGTTTAACATTACTACACGTAAGAAGCTTACATCTTACGTGTAGTTGAGTAATGTCCGCCGCGTCAAAAATAAATGTTGTTCAAAATATTATTAAATGAAAACCGTTTCCTGCAAATTGGTCATAGATCAGATAGAGATAGGTCTTACTTAAAAGGTCGTGGTAGAGAATACTTAAGACGATGTAATTGTCGTAGGGGTCAATAAATAGACAATATTAAAGATTCACTATTACTACTGTAGTTTCCTACTGGGCCATACAATAATGCTATTGTTTATTATCAGAAGACTGAAGTAGTCTCTTTTATGACCCAAGACTCTTCGCCAGAATGTTAATAAAGCCAGCTTTTCTGCACAAGTAGGTGCTTGAAAAATTCTTCTAGCTCAAAGAATTTACTCACCCCTCCAAGAAACAACCCACACACATTTTATTTAATTAGCGCAATCCTAACGGTGAAAACAGTGTGTAGTTTCTGATATAATTGATTTATTACCAAGTTAGACTTAATACGGTTAAGGAGTACTTGCGTTACCGGAATCGTCGGCAGAACGCCGGTGGCCATGCAATGCTTGTTAGATGCGCAAATAGCGCCTCGCTACACTTAGCCAAGCGTTGATTAAACGTTCAGGTTAGAAGATGCCTTCGTGATTTTGTGCTAGAACTAATAATCAGGAATCTAGGCTTTCTGAAGACCGTAAGATTTCGTAAATGTATGTAACACGCACGGTACGAATATTATTTTTCTCGCAGAGACCTAAAATTGGTTGCTTGAAATAATATTTATTAAAGTAAACTTAATTTTCCAGCAAAAATTTGTAACAAGCGTACTTATTCTTCAACAACCAAAATTGCCAAAAGGAAAATATGAGCTTTTAATTTTTTTCCTCTTACATTCATATAATAAAAGAGCAGTCCTTTCTTCTTGACGATCAATATTTAAACCAGGACAAGCTGTGTTTTCATCGTGGCCATCCGAAAGTCGTTTGGCTCTGCAGACTGAGTCCTTTTTGCCAAAAGAGCCTCATAACGCTATGCTTCAGCAAAATGTTACTTAACTTTCTTGTGTATATCATTTTGGCCTCCCTTACATAATATGTAGGACAAAGAGTTAGTTGTAGGCGTTCATAATATTTTAGCTACAAAATACACGTGCGGTTTACCTCAATATTTTACATAGTTGCAAAAAACTCTTCTGAGGAGATATTTTGAGTGCAATACTAAAAAATTAAACTGTAATTATCATAAAATTGCAGTTAATTAATTGAAGATTCGTTCTGTATACTGTTTTCCTTTTGCTGAACCCAGCTAAAGTCACACTAATCTAAAAATTAAACATTCGTAGCTTCCGTCGGAATTTTTCCTCTATTTAATTCTGAATGAAAAAAATATGAGCCAAGGAAGCTTTCAACTAAATTATCTTTAATAAATTGTTCAAAAGTTTAATAGAGTGTCATTTCAACTTTTCAAACAAAGTAACACCAACTTGAGTTTTATTTATTGAATATCCAAAGAGTATTTGCGCATTGCGTCGTTGACGAACTTTTACTAACAGATTTGCTTCAGAAGTTTTAATGACGTCTGTGCCGTCAATCGTTCTAAAATAATCCCGACAAAGGAGATCGAGCTAACTTCTATAGAATGTGGCGCAAGAAGTTTTGTTGATTTTAGAATTTTTTCAATTATCAAAGCTCATGGAAATGGCTTTAAAAAAAGTTAAAATAAGGCCATTTGTAAATCGAAGTCGTCCTTTTATTTAAGAGCAATACAAGGTGAATTATACAAATGATATTGACCAATAAAGGTAGTATCATGCCTTCATCACTGATAAACATAAGCGTAACATTTACAACCATAATTCTTAAAGGGGTAAGCAGACATGTTTTCAATGAGTTGAAAACGATCCGTTTGCTAAGTTCTGGAGATACAAAACTTTCACGACTATAATTATTCAAGGGGAAAGCAAACATGGCTCATGGTGTCAGGTATCATGCTCACAATTAGTCGCATTAGTTGATATATGATGAAAGCGAACCTTTTACCAAATTCTTTACACGGCAAAAACCCTAAGGCTGCCTGAGAATATTCTTACAGGATAGTTGTACATACAACCCAAGGTCGTTAAGCCAATGAATAAACACCTATGCCTCTTGTATCCCTTGAATTAGAAGATTTTGTCGACAGGAATTGTACATAATGGCGTTTAACTTTTTCCCCCCGGCGCCGATTTGTTTATGTTCTTAACAAAAAAAACCCTCTTTTAACAAGCTTTAAAATGACGCATATCTTAATCACTGACGCTACTTGTAGTTAGTTAATGCAATCGTTAATTACATAGTTCATTTTAAATGATGAATAACTTGTTTTTTCATAGAGCAATCTTTTTGGCGCCATAACAAAAAAAAGATGCTGTTTCCATCAGCTTCAAGAAAATATAGGCCTCGTTCAACAACACCACTTGGACCGCTTCCGCCCGAACTCCTTTATCATTTTACGACTTCATCAAAAAAAAAAAGTCGATCAACGTACTTAACGACCAACAATTAGCTCTTGATCTTGATACGATTATAATTACAAATTCTTAAGATCTAGACTACTGAACAGTAGCAGATAATGATGTCCTTGGCAACATTACAAATATTTTTGTTGTTATTCTTATTTTCGAAGCATCAGACGACGCTGATAGCAATACGAAAACAAACAAAGGAAACGGAACGATTTCTGAAGGGATCAACGACACACACACCGACTCACCGTGTTGCGTAGGAGTCGGTCTATTTTCATACTTCAGTTTGTATATCAATCTCACTTCAGCATCAGAGGAACGTATAACTCTGTCTCTGTTATCTATTGTGCAATAATTGGCAACATTTTTATTTTTCCCGTGCCATGTGTGCCAAAAACACACGTGGATGACCTGAGCCCAGATAGATAATATAATTTTGTAAGTGGGTTCCTTGCTTCGTCGTCATACGGTGTGAGTGATTCCGGAACGTTTACGTTATAAATACGATGAGTGTTTAGCTTAGCTTCATCAACTCTTGTTCATAATTTAGTCGTCCTTAATTTTCTGCTACGCTTTTTGCGAGTTTTATACCTATATATTTTTACCTTTGTTTAATTCATTTTAATTGTTTTGTTGCAATTTTTTTCATATCCAGATAATATTGCACATTAAAAAACCTTGCAATATTAAAATCTTTTCTGATAATGCAACATTCGTTTTTATATCCCCATTATCCACCAAGCTTTGCTGAAAATGAACGAACATGAAAGGTGTCAACCGCATGGCTATCAACGCCGGCGATACTACGTATAAAAATGTATATAACGTATTAAAAGGAAGTGCGCAATTTTCTTGTATTTCGCCTAGTATGACAAACCAAACCTCACTAGCATTTTTGTATTCGTAAATGTTAAACTTACTTCTACAGGCGTAACTTCGAGATTCGTACGATTACGATTAGTTTCATGTAACCTCAAGTTCTTACTAATAACTTTAACGTTCATGTTTATTCAAATACCCATTTTATTGTACAGCGTGATTCGCGTTTTAGCCCTTCCAAGGTTGTCAGTTAACATGTCGTGACCAAGAACCATAGTATATTGTTTCGTTTATACCTTTTCAGTGGACAGTAGTATATGAAACGTAGCCTGTTATTTTTCTATACGTTTATCGAGTGCAAGTATTACAGTGTGATAATGGCTTCTTCGTGTTAGTGCAGTGGAGTGGATTGCATTTGTTAGTTCAACAACTTCAATTGTTGTATAATGTCGAAGACTCTGAACGCCTATAGAATGTGAGTATATTTTTTTCCTTTGCGTTTTCACATGTATGTAGCATTAATTAAACTCTAATTGAACGTCGGATTGTAATATTTGATTAATCTCTACCCGAACAGAGAGACCCTAATCACAGATCGTCCCGAAAGGAAAGGTAGAACAAAACGTAGTAACATTTAATAAGTATCTTTTAACCTGAAGACTTTGCCGGTCTGTCAGCACTACTAAACTGATTTATTTAACTTAACTTTGTCCCGAGCCTTGAGAGCTAGAACCAATTCCCCTAAGACGATATTACTTCAATAATAAACCAATTTCGCCAAGCCCCTCAACAGCTCAACTTGGTCCTCTTAGATCGAATCCAACTTTCTTTGCTGGAATATATTTTAGATGCGGTAAGTTTTCTATTGGAGCACATCGTTATCAGAACTTGTGGGACCGGTTTTGGTTGCATCTGCTGGTCAAACTTTAAGTAAAAATATGTCGCTTTGTTTTGCCTTCTTATTTTTTTCTTTATACTTATTGAGAGGATCAGCTTAAAGAACATTATTTTTAAGTATTTATTCTAATGATTAATTTGAATATTAGAATCACATACAGGAGCAGCTGGATCAACTAGAATATACTTTGAATTATTGATCCAGAAGTAATTTACATATCAAAAGCAACGACTGGCTGCACTTTTGACAATGAAATTCAATCAAGATAGAATGCGTCTGACTGAATTTGATTAAATTACCATTTGCCATTTTAATTCCTAACGTTTATATTCATGACGAAATGACACACTTCTCTCTAAACGTTTGTCATATAAACAGTTCATCGATGGCGGAATGAGCCTGCCTTTATTTATTTGGAGCAAATCTAATCTTGGGTCATTGTGTAATATCTTGCCTGCGAAATAATCTTAATGAAATTGAGAACTGTTTGTGTAGCGACGTCTACAATAGTCAAATTGACTTTATCATTCCTGCTGAATATCCCCTCAGTGTAACAAGGTTCTTCAAACAATTATAAATCTTCATTAGCTCCATTAAATGACTCCATCAATAAATCGGAAGCATCATCAGTCATGCCGGTATTCTCAACGACTACTAGTTAATTAATCACTGTGAAAGCTACATGAATCTCTTGGCACGAACAATTTGCGATTAGCAGATTTATAGGACCCTGTTATGACTTGCGTTATTACCGTCGTTAGTTTTGGATTTAAACTGGTCTTAACTTAGATTATTACTTTATAGGCCCTATCTATAAAACTAAACTATAAAACTGCCTGATTAAACGTAATCTGCATTCGTTTTTTTTTTCTATTAAATTAGGTCATTATTTCTCCGCCTTTATTATCTTTATCTCCGGATTGAGACGAATTTCTAACAGTTCCAATTACGTAGATATTACTATAAGTTCCTGCTGAATAAATAAATTTAACAAATTTTCTGGTAAAGAATAACTCCGTTGTAAGTATATATTATTTAAAGAATAAAGGGCGAATGTTGTCTCAAGAGACTGCCCATAATTTTCACTCTTGTATTTGAATAAACCCCGAAAATCTAGACAATTTGTTTTGCTCAGAGCTTAGGCCGAATTTATTAGCTGAACTATATGCCACACCTACATCGTAAAACACTGTTAGCAAGTCTGACATAAATCCGGAATATCTCGAGGCATTGCTTTATTTTGTATTCATCTAGGTAGAACAAAGAAATAAACTCTACAAAGGACTAGGTTTCCTTCTTTACGCATAATGTTTTTTTTTTCCAAATATACTTTGGCATAAATGTTTTGGCATAATAATACTTTGCCATAACTGTTTTGGCATATAGTTTATGTTGGCATAATTATCTTGTTGTGCTAATTTGTTTTGGCATCATTTTAATTGGCATAATATTACTAGGCCTAATGGCTATTAGCATAATAGTATTAAGGCATATAAAGTAATAGGAATAACGGAAACAATTTTAAGTTATTTTCATATATTTATTTCTAATTTCCATACAAAAGATTCAATTTGGTATCCTGCCATTTCACCGAAAATTCATTTATAAATCTTCATTTGACAAGCTACGGTTGGCAAAAACATACCGAATTGCCTTACTACAATTATTTGCCAAACTTGGCAAATAATTCCTTTAAAAAAATATTTACGGTAAACTTTTATTTGACGAATAATTTATTTTATATGCAAGTCATTTCATAAAACAAAGTTTGAAATAAAAACGTTTTACTTTAACAACTCAAGGTTATTTTAATTGATAAAACAACAAAAACTCAGGATTCATGAGCGACCTAAGCGAGCTCGGGACTTGGTGCATCCCCGAGGGTTACTTTAAACCCTGCAAACAGAAATAGGAGCCCCATGAAGTTGGGCTACGTCGACTACGCCTTATTAGTTATTACAAAATATTGATATTTGAACCATTAGGTAAGTCAGCCGTTAGGTATGTTAAACTTTTAGTTTTAGATATTAACGTACCCCTCAATATCGCTTTCTGACTGGTTTAGAAGATTTATTATAAAATGACATTTACATTAAATGTAATTTTGCCAAAATAATTATTTAAAATATCGCAAAAATGTAAAGTTTAAAAAATGTGTATTAGTGTCTCACATTTATGCGTATTTGTTATGCCTATAAAAATATGTTTTAATATCATTATGCGTAAATAAATTTATGCTTTAGAATGTTATGCTTAAACATTACTAACATTAGACAAATTATGCTTAAAAAATATGCGTAGCTTACGTTATGCTTAAATATCATGAGGATAAACAAAAGTACGCCATGTTATATTATGTCTTAAAATTTGATGCAAATGGATAGTGAACCTTTTTGTTACTGTAGTATTTTTCTTTGGAAAACCATTTATTAAATCTACATTATCTGATGTAAGCTGGGATAGAAATGTTTCAAGAACAGTTTATTACGACAAACTTGAGAAGATCTTAAATATCAGTCAGTCTGAAGGATATTACAGCATTCACGGTAAAGTTAGTTTGCAAGAACTGCCAACTTGTTCCTTGTTAGATTTACTCAACAAGTTAGGCTTCAAGTCGATCTTGCTGTAACCGGGACTTTTTAACTTATTAGCCTTGGGTGGCTGAAGTTAGCTTCACGGCCGTGCTCCGTACGTTTAATTTTTCGTAGGAGGTTATCTCCGAAACCATTAAACCAATTTAAAACAATCTTTTACTGATGGAAAGCAACGCCATTTCCGAGTACCATAGAATATGTTTCTTTGACGCGGATGAAGTCACGGGCTGATGCTATCTCGTATTTTTTCGCATTTTATTTTTATTTTTGAGTTTCTTAAATATTTCCCATTGCATTCTATCGATTCATTGGCAAACTCATCATACTGCCGCCCTTCAATTAAGGTCGCCCGACCCTGACCTTTCTATTGAGTATCGAGCTCATCCGGGCCCAATGTCACCATTGTATCCTCGATTTGAACTTTCAGGATTACTTCAGCCGTATTAATGTAGCCTCCTACGCGTGTTTCGCTTTCAAGTTTTGCTTCAGTGATAATTGTTCAGAGTAATAATTCGAACTAATTACAAACCTGTTTGATTTATTTCAACCTCTGCTATTGTAATTTTAGCTTCTACGACTAAAATTTTGGAATATCAGTTACTATTTCCGTTTTTGCGAATAACGACGACGTACGTTAACAATCGTATTTCGTCGTAATTGATAAAATATTTTTAACTAACGTATGTGTACACCAAACGTATGTTTGATTTAAATCAGCACACTATTTTTATTAATTTTCCTGTCTGATGTTAATAATAATGCATAGAATACAACCCATGGTTTTATGGTAGAAAATTATATAGTATCAAACGCTCGTTGTTCCACGCGATGATTCAGCTAGATATACGAACAACTAATCATCGTTGCATTGTGCACTATCATTAAACAGAAAATACTGGAGTTTAAAAGTACATTTGAAAACTCGCCGGTAATCCGAATTGCGATGTTTCAAATGAAATTGCAACTTTTGCAACCTTGTCACATTCTGTTCTCACATTTTACAATTTGCGTCCAAACTGTCGCATCTGCATTTATTCAACCGCGGTCCTGTACTACCCGGTTGACATAAAACTGAACGTTATATCCGTATGTGCAGAAATTTTTAATGCTGCCCTCACTGGCGCCTGGTCGATGTCTAGACGCATCGATTGGGCAAGCCCTTTGTGTGGTCGCTGTAATTGCATTAAGTGCAAGTACCTATAGCCCTTTTGTTTTCTCAGTCATTAGTGGTTCATTTGTCTTTTTGGTCTTTTCAGGAAGGTTTGTTTGGTCCTGTGGATCTGTAGGTGCTATTCGAGAACCTGCATATAAGAACGGTGCATGAACAGTCTTTCAACTTACACAGTAAATGAAAGTGTTATTTAAATTCCTTTGCCTTTGACTTCAAGTGAATAATTCAGTAAGGAAATTGCCTATTCTCATGCACTGCAGCAGACATTCTGCGAGTGACTAGCGCCAATTCAAAGAAATAATTGGCTATTCAATTCAACGCTGACTCACGCAAAACTTGAAGGTTCACGGAGTCAAATCAATAACCATATGATAAAGATATGATATAAAAATTTAATAATATAACTATCTCGCCGTAACGGTATTTTTTTCTTATTACTGAAAAACGGAACGAAAAGCCGGCGTTTACAGGCGAAAGCAAATAAAACGTCTTACAAACTCGGCGTATAATTTATGCGTTGAAAAGGCATATTATTACAACATTTAACGCCTGGCACCTCTCCAAAACCTCCTTGTAAGTCTTGCAAGTCCTCCCTGTACGAACCGTGGTTTTACGACATTTTGCAGAAGTCTTGCAGAAGAATTAACTGCGTCTCCCGAGTTCGAAATTATAAGGGCTTGCGGGATTTTAATCATTTCTCGTATAGCTTTACCGCAAAAATCATAAAATTCGTCTGAGTTCGTTTTGATGGGCGGAGTAAAATTTTAATTGGTGATACCGACCGAGACTTAGAACTTTTAGAAATGTGCACAAGGAAGTATTTCAGACGTTACTGCCTCGTTAGTGGTTGCAAACGCTATCTAAGTACTGCTGAGCATATGGTGTCGTGAGTTCGATTCCCTATTTGGGTAATGTGTGATTGGGTTTTTCCATCAACTAATTTCTCAACGTAGCGGCCCAGACCTGTCTTCGCTATTGAGGGGGAGACCATTGCCTTCAACCAGGTACAAGTCTCAGGATTTTTAAAATCAACTGCTTGATGGCAACAGGTACGCACTTTATTACATCCATTACCGGCGAAGTGTTTTATTACGTTTAAATCCGTTTTGCAAATAGATTCCAGTCAGGTGTCTGATACCATTCACTAGCAGTGTCTTCAACTAATATAAAGCTATTTTCTGGATTTGCGAAATGCGATTGCCGTTTAGCTTCGCTAGCAATGCGAGTAGCGTCCTCTTAGTTATCGTTTACGACACCCACGGGATCAAGAGCTACCTCTTTCTTTACCTTTAGCTACCCCACCGTAATAAACTATATGCATTCAGAAGTTTGTTTATGTATTTTACTGGATCAGCTATGGGTTTATCTTGTAAGATTTAAGTGATCGAACTTACGGTCTTTATGCTTCTTCTCTTCATGTTCTACTCGCTTTTAGTTGACCAGTATGTAGTTTCCTTAATAGCTTCGTCGTTCGACAATCTGCACCTGCATGATAGGTAGGAAAAGGTATTAAGCTATCAGCTCATCTAATAGCTACATATCAATTGCCATAATACATCAATTAAACCACGTATAGCATTAATGTTGATATTCATTTTCAGTAGATGAGCAATCTCTATGCCTATATTAGTCGTTTTTGTTTGCCGAACTTCAATCAACAACGGCGCACCAAAATAGTCCCCAATTAGAAGTTAACTAATTACCGTAAAAATAATCAACAAATGAAATTAATGAATCATGCTGCTCCGGCTGGTTTTCATTAACTAAAACATGTTTTTCTTCTATGAAAGTTCCATTATTTACTATGGCTTTATCTACCAATGAATTGATTCGGTCAATAGATTGTGTAGCTGATATGCTGGTTGGTTTAAGTGTTTCTAATCTATGATCCACCACTTGTTTCGTATTTAAATAACTATTGTTTTGAAGTTGTGTGCAAATATTTTCATTCCTTTTTTTAGCCTCTCATGTGTCCCACTGCTGGGCAAAGGCCTCCCCTTTCTCCTTCTAAACCTATCTGTCTTATGCGCTATCTGGCCATGTTTTCACCCTCCAAGAACGCAATTATATTCTTGCTATTTCCGATTCCTAATGTCTTCCTCTACCGCTCCTTTCTTGGAAATATCTGTCAAAACATAATCAACAGAAGCAGAAGTATCTAAATCACCCCAAAGCTCCACTTAACCTAGCTCATGTCTTACGAAATTTCCTAATTTTCCGTGCAAACATTGCGTGGCTCGCTGGCGGAGGGTTTTCACCCTTGGTTGTCATGGCAACGGGCATTTTATGCGCCCCACGTTGCCTTCACCCGGCCCTCTGGAGGGGTAATATGAATTTGGCAAGGTTACCCCCTCCTCCCTTCGCCCGAAGGTCTGGAATCCAATGAGTTACATTAACTATCGTAGCTTACACGTGGTATGTTATTCGGTTTTCTCTTGATACAGCCGTTTCATGTTTATTATTATACGTTTCGCTGTCTTCAGTTGAATTATATTTGAACCAAGGGTTGAAATACAAGCTTAATTAATCCACGAAGGTAAGGTAAGGAAGTCCAAAGGATTTTTGGTTGAAAAGTCTGTACCGTTTTGTAATTGTAACTAAGGAAAATTCAGAGACCCATGGGCGGCATAAAAACTCTGACACAAGGTTAGGCACTAACCACACGATAAAGAAAAAAGAATTTTAATATTTGTGGTTCCGATGATAACTTCATCTACGTAATTGATTGTGTAATGGTATCCTTATCAATAAAGGTCTTTACACTACTAACAAGATCATTATTATCTGTTAACGGTCCACGTTTAGTAAATACATCTGCGGGCTGTAAGATGTTATTGTTCTCAACGCCAATAGCTCTTTATATTTCTACCCTTCTAGCCCGAGAGATCAATTTGCAAAACTTGAAAGGACTCTATAATTATGAACGCTCCCTCCTCTTTAATATCTGTGAGTGCTCCTAACTTCAGACACGTTTCCCCCACATTTTCAAGTTTTTTGTTTTACCTTGACTTAGCGACTGTTTCTCATGGTCTATTGTTTTGCTTGTCATAAAAACTGTTCTTACATGAATCATCCACGCGGCTCTTAAGTATAAAATTACATCGCTGAATGGGTATTTCCTTGTACGAGTATGTGCTATAGTTATATTTGACCATGTTTATCAAGTTTGATACGGCCTTCCTCAATGTACACATGTTTGCTCTAACTGGATTTATCAAGAACTTTATGTATGTGTTTATTGGTTTATTTCTTCTTTAGTATCGCCAAAATGATATCATCTTATGCTAATGGACCAATCCTGACATTATTCCTGTCATTAAGTGTGATCTTTAGTATAGTTCTTTGTTTGGTATCTTAACTATTGTAATTTTCTCACTTATCAGTTCGGTGACATTGCCTATACACCTAGACTTGAAAACAGATTAGGTTAACAAGATTATATCAAGTAACAAAAAAAAAACACATCAGACAGGTAGTCAAATCCGACAAAGGAAAGATCCCCAACTAGACACGTAAAATATGTGAAATAGAAGACAGGAATATTACCTCCCTGAGCGGAATATACTTGTTTGAATATAACGCGAACCCGGTGTCACGCTAACAATCTAATACTCTTGCAATAATTTAGGATTTCTAGACATGTCTCATCACGGAGACGACTACACTGGAACTGCCAGACTATACCGATAAATAGAGGGTATTACGATAAAGTTTGACGATGCTGTTAATGGAATGAGGGTAGATGACTTGATGTAGATAGCTTGACAATATTATCCTTGTAATTTATTGGTAAATGAACTTCGCAGACATTTGCTTTTATTCTTCTCTAGCCTTTTGTAAAAATGTCAAGACCAAGAGCCCGAAGTACGACGGTTTAGATTGTCATTCTTGTCGTATTATAAAGATACTCCCATCTTGAAGTTTGCAAGTAATCTGCATTCAAACCATCTGCGCCAAACTTGTTATGTTGAGGTCGCGTTCAAAATGTACAGCTATCAGTATTGGTTTTCACTTTTCCTTGAGTCCTTCCACGATTTGTAGATATTTCATGTTCCAAATGACCTTATTTGGTATCAAATTAACATGTTGAAGCTCTTGATAGAAAAGCACGCAGATCTCATGTTTCCACTTTCAATTAACAACCATGTGTTAAGCATTTTATGACGTATATTTACGCAACCGGTCAACATGACACTCTGTCAAGGTTGAACCATTTAGATACTGCTAGATAACAATGTTTTACTAAACTGTATTATATTTAGACGAGCCCACTGTAAACATGGACTCTATGAATGAAAAGTCATTTGTTTACCCACGATAATGTGAAAAAAGTGAGCTCTCGTTCGTAAAAACACTCATGCAGTCTCATGGATATGCGACAAGAGTGCTGGGAAATAGAAGCAACGTTATGTTAAGTGTTGCCAATTAGTGTGTGTTTTTCTAGTTATCCAATTAGTTATGAAACGCTTACACATGCAGGAAAAAATATAACATTTCCTCAGCTTTACTGTAGAATATTTTTTTTTATCAAATAAATGTGAGCTATCTATCTAGACTTTCTCTAATTCCGAGTAAAACTCTTCATACCCCGCAACTTGGTCATCATTCCTCGGTTTTCCCTTCGTATCGGATATATCTATAATTGTACGTCGTTCAAGATCGGAATCGTCGTATCCGCATGTTGTTTCCGAAGCCTTACATGTGTTTCCGCGGTGCATAGCATGTGATCGTTTACGTAGTAATAGTTTTTCCGCATTGCGCCACTTACCCATTCATAGTTCTTTGTCCACATGTCCTTTCGACCTTTCGCCAGTTTCTATGTTAAATTCTAGCTTTACATTGGTTGTAATTTAATTTATATTACATTATTTTGTCCTTAGCGTACAAAAGTTCAAATATGTTTGTTCCAAAATTCAGCTCAGCGAACGCATACTCATAATAAGGTCTTGAATTTATATTCGTGGTTTTCTTTCACCTTTTATTGGTTCTCTGAATGATGTCTTTAAAATCATAACGATGACTCGTATCGGATTCAATCTATCGACTCTTTTGTCTCTATGTTCTCGTACGGGGAATGAAATTGATACAGTGTGGGTAGCAGTAGTGTGTCGTCTACAAACAACCGACGCGACCCCAGTTGACTCAGTCAACAAGCGTAACATGATAAACTATTCATCGAGACTTCATATTTTTGTATTCTATCGAATGTAATGAAGTAACAGTCGTTGACCTTTTATTTCAATTAGTTTTTGATAAGATTCCAATTTTTTTTTTTCATGAAATACTATTTTAGGATTGCCACCAGCCGGCGTGCCTGATGGGATGTCCCATCGGCTATTACGAACTTCCATACAAACTTTCTTTCCCTATTTGCGCCTTGGGTATGAATGAATTTTCCGAAATACTTTATATAATCTAGAGCGAAGGTGGCGTGACGATCTGATCTTGTTTGCGGGGCGAACATGGCCAGATATCGCACAAAATAGAGTGGTTTGGAAGGAGAAAGGGGAGGCCTTTGCCCAGCAGTGGGATACTTAACAGGCTACTAGAAAAAAAATCAAGAGCCAGGGCTTTAGGCTGTGCATGTCAGTCAGTCAGTGAGTGAATGAATTTAATAAGACTAAGTGGTATTTTTCCAAAATGTTTCTTGTTTACCTGTACGTAAAAGTATGTACATAATAAAACTCCTGTTTCCCTCATTTTGCGTGTTCAATCTCACACATCTGCTTCCTGTAAATTGCGCGCATTTCCCAAATTGTCGCCCCTTGGTTTAAGAGGGTTAGGGACGGGTGTAAAAGAAAAACATTCGTTGTTTGTATTTTCTCGCCCAACTGGTCACAGTTTCGTGCCTACAAGTCCACGGGGCGACTTTTGAAGGTGATTTGGGTTAGAGCCCTGTAGTGGTCCAGTGAATATTAATTGTTGGAACTTTGTCTTCATGGGTCAAGAATTAATTTTAACCCGAAAAAAACAAAATGCTGGTGGCGACACGCAACTGTACCGTTCTTTTTATAAATTCTTTAAGGAATGTGTAGCTCCAGACATTACTTTTAACATTTCTGAATTCAATTTCTCTTCTGCCGTATTTTTCCAGTGTATATAATATTAGAAGGCTACACAAAGCCGGCTGTTGGACTGTTGGCTCCCAGACTGAAAAGATTTATTGCCGCATTCTACTGTTTTCAGTTCAGTCACATTATTTTCTGCATGGTTGCTTTTTATCTCGACAACTTGCAACGTTTTGCTGTAAATCAATGTTCTGTCGCCATTTGCAAATATTTAACGGAAATTAAAATGATTTGTGGCGCTTCAATAACTATCGTGAATCTCGTCATGGGATTGAGAAACTAATATCTAATAACTTAAATATTCATTTCTCATTTAAATCATTTTTATATTTTCTTTATGTAGAAGCAATCAATATTTTGTAATTCTAATTTTGTTTTTCTTAATTTTACCCCCGTATCTATAAACAGTCAAAGTTTTTACTTGAGTAAATGTCATTATTTAAGATACGATTTTTATTATGTAGTTCAATAATTGCTTAAAGTTAGAACTGTAAAAAGTTACAATTCTGAGCTTTGCTTTCTTTGACGGTTCTCACTTCATGTAAATTCTTGTCTATTGCATAAAAATGTTTGCCCAAATAATTACTTAAAGCTCAAGTAATTACTTTAACTTGACTATAGATACGGGTGTTAGTATTCGTTACTGCCACCAAAACAATATTAGTACCTAAAGAAAATGTACATTGTTATTCCAATTAACTCCAGTTTAATTAAATCATATAGGTAAGATTCACAGAGTAGTTACCCAGACAAAATTGACTTTCAACATTCAATGCTTACTTTTTGTAATAACCTCTTGATATTCAACAAGCCATTATATTATTATGAAAATTTTAGATGGAATATTGTATAAGCAGCTTAAAGAAGAAGAGGATACTTCTTGGTGCTGACCTACTTGCCATTAAGACGTGCCCGTCCTTAAACCAATTTGTTGGCTGCTTTGAAGCAGACGTCGTGTCCAAAGTACGCTTAATGGAAAACTGACTGGAATTGTAATGATCAAGCCATGAAGTTCGGTTCGTGCCTAAAATTCGGGGCAGGGTTCTTTACGTTTCATTTTTGGTTTAAAAAGTGCACATTATTTATCGAAGTTCTTGAGAATGTATTGCTATTTCTGCTGCCAATCAGATTATTGCAGTTTCTACTGAAACTTTAGTTTTTTCGTACTCTCCAACTGTTCTTTTCTTATTATTTGGGATTTCCAAGACAGTTAAATCTTTCCTCCGGGATTCATTTTCTCGACGCTTTTCTGGTGTTGGTCACTGATGATTCTGACCTTCAGGAGTTCCAGTTGTTGAGAATAGTCTGGCGGGCTTGCCGGCGTAGTTGCACTTTAGTCATTATTTTCTGATTGGCTCTCTGCCTCAAATAGGTATGTAAATAGCAGATTAGTCCGTATGCCTATGTTCGAAAAACTAAAAATAAACACCTGTAACAAAATTACCATGTTAATATTACACTCCATGTTGCAGTGCACTTAACTTACCTTTTTACGATGACCTGTTTTCCGCAGTGTACTTATACAAATTGCATCGTACGTGAGATAAATGGATAACTGTTTACAACTTCTTTTACAGGGAAATAAACTCGCGTGAAAGCTGTAAACAAAGTGTAAACATTACGGGTTAAGTGGATTGTTAATATTATGAGGAACTGTGTTTACGCTAAATGTAATTGGTGATTTTTATTGACAAGTCGCTCCATGTTAAGTACTGGCATTCAGTTGCACCCGGTTAGGCTGGACCCGAACATAATTGGGAAAAGCCTAGGCTGAAGATGATTGATAATGCATTTTCAAGCGGCTTATTTGTAGCTGCAGTTATTTTTATATTAAAGGTAGTTATCGCTAAGGAAAAACATAGTAAACAACTATCAATTAACTCAGCCTCAACCAGCAATAATCGCAGTTCACTGCGCGTATTCCGAGCAAAATAATACAAAAATAGTTGCTGACTACAGCTATTTAAAAATCAGATCACGCTCAACCAAATATTATTAACGGATCGATAAGCTAAACAAAAAAATCGCACGTGTGTCAGGAACCCTAAAATCGGAGGAAGTACCACAAACCTACTTCTAAACCCGGATTATGGGACGTGATCATACGTTGACGTGCAAATCGTGAAGTTATGTATGCAAATATTAATAGCTCGGAGACTATAAATATTTTTGTATCAAATATAGACATGGCCTGTCTACGGCACGTTTTGTAGATGCTAAGCAGGTACACGCTATGTTGATTCCATAGGCACAAGGTTGTGTTGTATCCTTAGTGGAATCTTGGAAAGCTACATAAGTAGTAGACGAGTTATTTGTAGATCTTATCTGTGGCAGTATCGTATCTAAAGGATCTCGCGCACAACACTATAACAGGAAGAAAGTTTGGTCGCGAGGTCCATAAAAGTATCGTATTTTGACCACCATAATGTTTTTCTGCCACCAAGCACCGTTGCTGTGTCCGCGGTATATGAGACTTTTCACAGCTTTGTATCAAGGATGGCATCCACAATGCCGGTTATATTGTAGATGTAGACGGCGGAGTCACTTGCCATCAAGTAAGAGTGGTGAGACATGGCTTTGTTTGACTGCGCTTCCCCACAGCTGGGCAAACCTCTTCCTTCATGCCTTCCATCGGCTCCGGTATTGCGCCACTTCTTACCAACTCTTAAAAAAGTCGATAAGGGCAAATAATGTATTCCTACAACCGTTCTTAGACCACCTTTCAATATGAAATCCAAGCTTATTTTCATCTTACAACCTGCTGGCGCAGTTGACCGCTCCAAGGGACATCAATGATATAGCTTGCCCTTCAATGCGTACCCTATTTTCCAGTACACTAAACTTCCGTTCACATACCACGCAATAAATCTTTTCAGTTAATCGCCTTTCACATATCCTTTGCGCATGGTTGAACTTTACATGCTTGGACATTAGGTATACGGGGTGGAAGGGACATCGACGCGAAAACAGAAACCACATACTCAGTACATCATTCTGAACCACCCACATAGAATTTTTTAGTCGGTTATTAAAAAAAATCTGCTGTTTCCTACAAAACTGCAATAAGTACCTACACTGTCAAAATGTATGGAACCGTTGATTTTTGATGTACTGAGTATGTGGTTTCCGTTTTCGCGGCGGTGTCCCTTCAATCCCGTATTCATTCACAATGTGTAGAATAAAATCCACTGAAAAAAAAAAAAAACTTTCAAAGCGTCAACAAGGAGAATATTTTCTTTATTCAATAAAACTCTGTAATCGGCTTTCAGCGGCTTATTTCATTAATTTACGTAACCACAGAAATCTGAGCCACTCATTATGAGATTAAAATTTCCCCTTCCTAATTTTCTTGCTGTGATACCAAAAGTAACAAGTAGGGCTTCAGGGTTTCAGCGAAGCCTTATTTCAACTTCTCATAAACTGTTTTGTTTTCCGTCGGTATTGTTTGAAAATAACTGGTGAGCGAGAACTTTTGAAGCGATTTTGTTTCTAGAGTGCTGAAGTATTACTTAGGGCTCTGTTACAACAAAGTTAAAGTTAGTTGCTACTACACAATAATATGATGTAATTGCCCATAGAGCAATACCAAAGATACGAGATTTGGACAGCACTCGGTTTATATGACTTCTACCAAATCTAAAAATTTTCGATTCGGAAATCATGAGAATATCCCTCGTCCAAGCTCATCCATGATCTCAATTGACAAAGGGCCGATTCTTCAAATTGGACAGCATAAAATCGTCCTAGTTTCGACCATAACCCGTACTGGAATCCTGGTTAAACCATAGCGTCTTTTGATGGCAGACTTAACTTTACGCCGTATTTTGACCCGTTGCTCCACTCCCAGCTAAAATGGCGGCTCATGTGGAATAAGGAAACTTTATGGTCCCTACGTGCCTGAGTTAAAATGCTTAAGGCTGTACTGTACCAAAGAATATGGGCTGCATTTCACACATTTCCCACATTACCCGACGTTATTCTACCTAACTGCCGATAAAAAGCTCCCATCTTATGTTCTATTAAAAATATAGCTACGTTAAAATCCTTAAGACTACCAAAGAATATGTGCTGCATCTTTCCCCCCGCAGATTTTTTACCTAACCGTATATAAAAAGCTGCTATCTTTTTGTGCTCTATTAAAAATATATTCTGTGACGTAAGCGTCTCGTCTCAACCGCTGTGGAAAATGGGCCTTCAAATGTCACTCAGTATTTTCTATCTCGGGAAAATGAAACATTATCGATATTGAGAATGTCTCAGAATGGAGCAGTGTGGCTAAAAATGGCTACGTAGGTATCTTTGTTTATTTAGTGAGGTTACTACCTCAGTTGATTTGTAAATTCATCGCCTACGTCCAAAGTTGTAAGCGTAACCTCTTTTTTCGCCAACTAAATCTTACAACCGCGTCGGAGGATATGCCACGCGAATTTCATTGGATTACATCACCAATGAAGTGTGAAATAATGTCGTTACTACCAAATTCGTGTTACTCTTCGGCTTCTACATAAAATTCATGTCTTTTCCCTAAGGGGCGGGGAATACCATTGTTATTTTTATACGAGCTAGCTTCCACATTCATGCATTTTTGGAACATACAAAGTTTCGCGTATCGATTTGGTTTGACTATCTCACTTCTATTGACTGCAATCCTATTGAGCAGACCGTATTGTCCCTGGTATATGGCTTCCTACCCAATTGGGAAATACCTTTGTTACTGCTCATGCATTTTCCAAACACACGAATCCCGGACATCGATCTGTTTTGACCCGTTGACTTCAAATGCTGTCAATTCACGACGTTCCAAATTCTGGTTCGTGGCCAATTGTTCTGCTTCTCACGTATTGTTGTGACCCACCCCTGTGTCGTCACATCCACGTCTGCGTGCCCAATGCGTTTGGCAGCCGTGTCGCAAGTGGGCGCGGTAATGTGACGCTTCCGTTGCGATACCGACACTTACGCGCCAGTTGTGATGCCCTCGTGGCTCGAAAGTGTTAGCCGTTTGCAAGTGATGGGGCTAATTGCTAAAGTATTTTAATTAAGACGCAATTAGGGAATTTAAATGGTTTGTGTTGGTCACAATTGTGTGATAATTGTCGGGTAGTGTGTAAATGTTAATTTAGAGGTTTCTCACTGTTTTCATTTGCTATATAGCAATTATGGTATATCTGCGAAAACATCGTAAAATACAATAACGAATTTTGGATAACTGCTGAGTCAGTCATCATGACTTCAATCCATAAACACATAGTCGCGCAGAGGGGGAGACGATCAGACGATACAAATTGCTAGCTTCTAAATTAAGCTCAAATCCGTGCCTCCAAAGCCACACTGGGTTTCGTGTAAATCGGGCTTCCAAACTTAGGCTTGCTCGCAAACAATCGATAACTGTAGGCTCCGTGATCTATCTACGTTATATGTACCTACCTCTAGACTTACAACTTTAGACTTGAAGTGAAATTTATGTTTTTCTGGTAAGATACGAGTAGATTATTATTCTGTACAAAAAACGTTACGAAACATCTTTGTTTGTTTTGAATTAAAAGTACTTCTTCAGTCGTAATTAGGTACTACGGCTGCGGCGGGGTTGTTTTCTGGAGTTTGTAACTACTTGTTATGACTATGCACTCGAGGATACCAAGTAAATTAGTGCATTGAGTGCACTTTACATTATCGTACTAACCCGACAACTCCATGAACTTATTTTAATTAAATTTTGTATTAATAAGGTTTAAGGTTAAACTAAAAACCAGTTTTATGGCTAGCAAGTTCACTACTTTCAAAATGTTTTAAACCAAAACACTTATCTTACTTTAAAGTCCAAGTTAGTTTTAACACAACTATTTTTAGTATAAAATCAATAGAATGTCATAGTAAGGTCACCGCGAGGCACGCCGAGGTCCACTGTATAATATTATAACTTTTACATGTTATAAATAACGAGTTCGTCCACTAGATAATAATCAAGATTATTATAATAACATTAGCCTTACCCGCGACTTCGCCCGCGTTCGTGTCGGAAGTGATCCCACGGGAAAGTACCTACCTACTAACGCGATAAAATGTATCCTGTCTTAAGCCATGTAAACGTGTACTCTACTTGCATGTGTGCCTATCGAAAAGTAAACGTAATACACAGATATACATACCAAGAACTTAGGTATACAGTTTTTTCATAAGGATTTAACTAAGGAACTCAGACACCAGGTTAGGCACAGGCACGACTAGGGATGGGCCGACTACGTCATTGTCCGACTAGCTGACTGGCCGACTAGTCAGTTACAGAAAGCATAGCAGCAATGATTATTGCTGTCAGTGAAGTTCAGGGGGCATCGGCAATGTCCGTGGTCTTTCATGTACAACTCAAATAACACACTACGTGCGTTCATTGAAATTCATATTGTTTTTCTTTTAAGTTAAGTTAAAATTATATTTTTCGTGATTTAAGTTTAATTATTGACTACCAAGAGGTCCAATTTCTAGATTATACGTATAAACTAAAAGGCTTATTATAAATTAAAAATATATATTAAAAATTATTAAGGTTATATATAATTTCATTTCAAGCGCTCCATTGATTAGTCGCCGCTCTTTGCCGTCTAGTCGCGGACTACAAATATGGCCGTATAATCGGCTTTCTTGACTAGTCGGTACATCTCTAGTTTTAACTTTAACATTTAAGGTGGAAGCGCCAGGGTAATAATTCTGTAACTAAATACCTATTACAACCGCGAATCATATTTTGTTCAATGTACAGCCTGACAATGACCGGCAAATTGCAAAAAACGTAAGAAAATTTGAATTTCGCGGGCTATCCTGGTGCTTCCACCTTAATGGTCAGCCATCCATAAATTCGCATCTCGTACCAATGTGTAAGTGAGAAAAATAACATTGGATTGGAATTTATCTTGCATGGTGTAACATATTATGCATTGTTTTCAACAATAATTTATCACAAGACACGTCGGTTACGGCAGCCGACCTTCACATGACAAATCTGTT
This sequence comes from Standfussiana lucernea, assembly GCA_964057025.1. NCBI lineage: Eukaryota > Metazoa > Arthropoda > Insecta > Lepidoptera > Noctuidae > Standfussiana > Standfussiana lucernea. Next base: position 14,509,767 of record OZ059800.1, read on the forward strand.
TACCTTAACAAAATAAAACGTGTGTTCTACTTAGATAAGAGGAAAATAAAAAAACAAAATGTATTTTCCAACAAAATCCTTACGTAACAAACCCAAACTCAACCCTTTAGAAAGGGTTAATAAAAAAAACGTCAAGGTTTCAGAGCCTCCCTTTGATTTATTGGACTTGCCTATAACCTTTCTACCTACATCACCCATTGTCTTTTTTATGAATACTCACGAGTATTATTACGCCCACTTCGATATTGAAAATCGATTTTAGGTTCAATACAGTTAATTCTTCTGTGAAACGACGAAAGAAAACACGTCGAGGAAACTGGTTTAGGGGTTACTTTGGAATGTTTATTAAAACTCAGGCTTAATGTTCAATATGTTGAGTGTTATTTAACAAAAGCCATGGTTACATTCATTTCTATTAGCATCTTTGATTGGAATTTGACATCTGTCAACCTACACTGGTCCCGCGCTGTGGATCACAACCCACTGCCTCTTACAAAGAGGTGACCGGATTACCAAGAGAAGAAACTTTATATGCTGATTATGTAACGTTTGATATTAGATTACTAAACCCTTCTACCTACGTCCTCCAAAGTCGTATTTAAAAAACTTTCTATTATTATCTACGTTAAACAATAGGGGTATTGAACACCGATAGTAGGTCAAACAACGGTTGGTTTGAAAACTTTGAAATTAAACTGCATACCTATCTTCAATAACATGAGTGAACGAAAGCATCGTTTGCATGTTAATCAAAATGGCGCCATTATCACGACGTAACGTAATTGGGTTGGTGCTGGTAGGTATGCTTCGATTAAAGCTTGGTATGCGGCTGGCATATTGAGTTATCAGAAATTCCGATGTTGACTAGCATATATAGAATAGAGCGACCTCGAAAAGACTAAGTGCAGCAACAGTCTTCGGTGTCTTCGAAGTCTTAAACATGTAGATTAGATATTGAGGTCAAGCCGAATATTTTGCAACGGAAAAGCAAACCCACACAGCCCGAATCTCTTTTCCCCGTTTTAGTAAACGGGTTGAATATTGTATGTCTTGCAAATAATAATGAATAGAGCATGAAAAGCTGCCTTTAACAAAGTCAAGTATACTGTGAGTTGGTTTTCGGCAAAATCTTCAACATGAGCTAAGAATGTTTGAGACCTCATTGCCGTCATCGAAGACTGTTGCAGCGAAGAGCAAGGAAACCCAATTCTTATGGTTGATTCCCCTTCTCCCCTCTACTCTTATGAGCAGGCAACATTAGATGAAGAACTCAGCACATCATAACGTGTCATTACACAAGATGTTACCCGCGATTGAATCAAGTCAATTTGACCGCACTCTGATTGAACTCGTCAACCCAATGAGACATTAGTCTTCATTAGCATCAATATAATTACACGTAACATGTCATTGTTCAACAATAATGCATATAGAAGCTGATATGAGCATTGAGTAACCCCGACAATCATAATGAATGACAATTCTATTGAATTGAGAACAGGCAGCTTTAAATAAATGCAGTCGATATGAGATTTTGTGTTGCTAGATGTTGGCACAGAACATCAATAATTGTGTGGGCGTCTAAATTAATTTTCTCTGCTTACTTAAAAAAGTCTTTTTTTTTATGAACAGGGTGTATGTGGTAATAAAAATGGATGCTTGAGCCTGACATTTCCCTCTTGTCTCGCCGAGATTTTTTCGTTATAATTATTCTTCGTGGATCACACGAAGCGACCCACCTTATCTGTGGGCCACGATCTACCCGCTCAAGCAACAAATGAACGAACTTGTTTAGACCCTATCACAACTTACTGCGAAGCGCTACTAGCGGGCTTTGCCGTAAATAACATAAGAATATCAAAGTTCTAATGTCCCTTCTCCTTTGTCCGCAGAAAGAAGATCGAATCCCTAGGCAGGATGACGGCGATGACGCAGGAGGAAATGGTGGCGGGTGCACGCACCGTCGCCGCAGGACTTGAGGCTCTGAGGGCAGAACACGCCCAGTTGCTGGCGGGGCTAGCGGCCAACACCGAGCATGAACACGAGAAGGCGTCCCTTGTGAGGAAGAGCATCGATGCTATTGAACTTGGATTGGGAGAGGCACAGGTTAGTTGCTCAGATTTTGTTTTCTGTTGTCATATTTGTACTGGTCTGCCAAAGCGGAGACGAGCTGAACGGTGAAGACGTTCAAGACTCGGCCAATCACTGCAGAGACACGATGTTGATTTCACCTAATGTGATTGATCGATTCCCGCACGTCAGGTTTTCTCTCCGCTTCGCGAGTCTCCGTTTTTGTGGAAGCCAGCCCCTAAGGCTAGATCTTGGTAAAGTGGACTGAAAGGACGGATCTTATAGCAACGGGAGCCACCAGTGTTCTAGCTTCCTTTGTTCTTTTACGTCCAAATCCATCAAAGCATCCTGCAAAGTCCCTATTTGGCGCGGTTACAGTTAACAGCACTCTCAGATAAGATCTACTTTCAATGTTTAGTAATTTCCTCGCTTTTAAGGAATGACAGTAAGCCTAAGTGCTATCTGTCTACTTTGTGTTTATTCACAACCACAGGAATGGCAGATATTTTTATATAAAATTCTCAGAAACTAAGTTAGGTCCATGAAAGCTTTTTTATGTAGTAGTTTTGCTTTTACCGCAAAAGAATGTCGTATCTTTTTTCCATGTACCTACTAATGGCTACTTACGAACAATTTCATCAGTTTTCATTACGAACATTATTTGCCTTTTAAACGCATTGATTTCGAAATGCCTGCATGTTTACTGTTACAATATTTACAATTCATTAACCGAAACCAAATACACACTGTTTTTGTGGTATTTTAAATTATCAGCTTTGGCGGACCTGTTTAAATCCTTTGTCCTTTGATCACGTTTTCCGAAAGCACGACAAGGAACTCGTGATCACACATTTACTTAACAAATAAAACTTTACATTAACACCACTGCTAATCGTGTGGTCCTGCTGGGTTCGATTCCCGAGTCGGGCAAAGTGAATTTCCAGTAGCAAACCGATGTCTAGTTTTATGCCCTATTGACTGATAGGCTTAGGCAATAGGATTTAAACATAACTGGGCAAAATATAGGTAAACTAATTAGGTATTCCTAATAAGACATCCTGCCGAACCCTTCGGAGATTACTGGCGTAAATATAAACACCACGTTTGACGTACGATGTAAACAAACATGATTATGCAGGTTTTAGATTCCAACGCCCATGTCTTGTAGTCAACATGCCTGAGGTTTGCGGCCTGCGGTTTGATACATCTGTGCCGTGTATGGTATCACGAAACTTACAGATACGACTGTCTTTGGCAGGATCTGTCGTGTCTGTATAGCTGTTTATCAGTTTAATAATCCCCTTTTCACTAGTCTAATCTAAATATCATCTTGCTTGCTGTGAATTCTTAAGTGGTAAGAGATCTGAACTTCTGACCTTTAACTCCCACGTCTAGTTTCTTAAGTTAATCTCCAAAAGAAAAAGCAACTACTAATTACCTCACCATGAAAATTGCTAACATTTTTACAAGCGTTTTATCTAGAGAAGCAACACGTTTTCATATAAGCGTACACGTATTGATCAAACGTTAAGGCTTAGGAACAAAAGGAAAACTCTTCGTAGATTTCCTTTGAAGTAGCCAATGAATTATTCTGAGAACCTTTCTCTTATGTTTTTCTTTTAAAGAGCTCCTTACAACAAAATAGCATTCACCTTAAGATTTTTTTCTTTTAGACGAATTCCATAAATATAATATAAACCTCCAAAGGAAAACAGGTCAAGAATTTGGTCATTGAACAGCTCGGCTTTGAAAAACCCATATAAATGAAAAGCCTAGCTTCTCAGCCGTTAAAGACAAACCGCCCCGAGGTAGCCTAGATTCGCTGAATGCCTTTAAGGACTATCCGTTATAGCATCATTTAGGTCACACCTACCAGGCTAGTACCTCCCGCTGTATAAACGCGAGTTTTCACCGTGTAAAAGGAAACTGTATTTTTGAAACATAATGTCGAACAGCGCTTTCAGAACTTTGCTTTTAAAGTTTTCGATTCCAATTTTTGTGAGCAGGGTTCCGTGTTCGGAGGATGGGAATTGCTTGTTGGTTGGAAAACAAAGTATTGATGGATTGCGGGGGCATGTTTTGTTCTTTGATAAATATTGTGTAGTCCTGAACGTGAGTCATGCATCAGATGCGTTATTGAAAGGTTTTAAAAAGGTAGTAGTTTAAAATAAAACCAAAACCAATGTACACCAATAAAAAGAGGAAAAGTCTCCCACTAATGGGAAGCTGCATCATCTCGAGTGTCAAAAAAAATCCGTGGTCATTATCCCGTGGTATATTTTCCGACCATAACGCGAGCGAAGCCGCGAACAAAAGCTAGTTTGAATTAATTAATTTCAAATTTTCTCAAGTCAAAGTTAAAAGTTTAATGCCATTTTCTAATTGAATTCCGAAATTCTGTGAGGTTTGCGAGCTTGGGGTCGAATAATTACAAATATTTGACTTAAGTTTGATTGTAATCCATTAATACAATACTGAATAAACATTTCTAGGCGTCTCAGCTTCTACCTCAAAAACTAATTCAATAAGGGTTTTAGACTTGCTATTTAGTTTTGTGGTTTCCAACTTCAGTGCGATCTATTTGAGATAAATTATTTCATTTATATATTTTGATTTCAAGTTATACATAAGTAGTTAGAACTTAGTTTAATAGATTCGTTTTCGTTGTATTTGTCATCCAGTTTAGCACGAACATTAAGTAAATTACGTAGCAGCAGCCAAACAAATCAATAATAACGATCCCAATAAGGATTCACCTTTAACCTATCAAACAATACCTCTTTATTGAACAACAGATGAATAGAAATTCAGAATACGAGTAGATCTTACAATAGGCAGTTTTATCAGTTTCAGCGATCGCTTTCAATCAGACTTTAACCAAACAATATTCTATTTTACTGTCTTTTGTATGCTCTGCATTCAAAAACAGCCTTCAATTGAACATAGCAAAGTTCCGCACCTCATTCGCCGCAGTATTTCCATTTAACATTACATACGCACATTAACCGCTAACTTTCCGCCGCCATATTGCCTAAATTGCCGCCATATTTCCAGCGCCATTTTTCATAAACGCCACAGAGTAAAATTAAGTTGCGTGAGTGAATCATGGG